>CANYBF010413143.1:0-23134 GCA_948192965.1 Dalechampia spathulata
CCCTAACAGAATCCAAGGATACCCGAACGGGTATGAGACTCAAAATGACAAAAGGACCTAAATGCAACCCTAAATTGAACCCTGAACTGCACCAGGGTGAACCGGGAATACCCGTGAAGGCAAACAATGATGAAATAGATCCTGCTCATCCCAATCAATCCGAGAAGCTCAAAAATTAGGGTGCGACACAGTGATGAAGTAAATCTGGTTCATCCTAATCGGTCCGAGACTCAAAATTTAGGGTGCGACAGCAGTTCACGTAAAAGTTAAGGCAAGATGAAAAACATTCGCTTGATGAGTTGAAAATCTATTTGGACAACTCATGAACAAATTAGAGCTCTTGAGAGGCAAAAGGAGAGCGTTAAAATAGTTGATCAGAAAATCTCGCACGAGGCTGGTCAATAACAGAGGTTGAGTCTGATGCGCATCTGGAACTTCTATGTTGGTTTTAACATTTTCATGTAAATGTTTTAATCTCATTAATACAAATGGAACACATGTTCATAAACTTAGCCTTAAGTAATACTAGTTGTAAACACAAAGCATTATCATCCTTTAATATATGTTATTGCTTAATAATGTCTTATAAGTACAGGATTCAAGCTTGACACAGCACCCACAGCTTGTACTCATCATCAGTGGCAAGTCCAGCTCCGGGAATCTCCACTAGCGCTATTCAACGGCGAGGCTAGGTCCTCTCCACATGCTATACAAAGCGAGATACCAACCTGCCTCCTTCAAACCCCATTAGCTGAGGTATGGTCTGCCGCTGGCCATACTGACGACAGATCCTAGCAGGACTGTAGTGCGTGCAACGCCTAAATCCCGGTAGCGGGATGCAATCTATGTAAGTCATCACAGTCACATGTTGTATGCGCCACCAGGGACAGCTCCACCTTACCTCGCTCTCAGGTCGAATCCCCATTCACTCAATCCAACCTTGGAATGACATTATCCTCGCCTTACCAAAGGCATAGCCTCTTCGCATATGGTTATGAGGAAGATATCTCTGTGGATCCCCTACTGGCTGTGCCAAGATTCTGAGCTTCTCTTGAAGCCAAATCTGTAATAAAATAAGAGAATAAAAATAAAAGCTCGCTGAGTTGAAAACCTTGCCAAAAGGCTACTCAGGCAAAAATTAGAGCAACCCGCTGAATTGAAAACCCAAGGGGGAAGTTCAGGCAAAAGTTAGGGTCTAAAACAAAAGCCAGATGAGCTAAAAACATTACAAAAGATGACTCATGCAAAAATTAGAGAAAAAATGCAATTTTTCTAAGTTGAAAACCTATAGAGGCGGCTTAGAATCTTCACCTGTAGCAGAAGCAGACTGCCACTAAAGCGCTCAGACTGTCCACGCTTTACTTTGTCCAAACCAATGATCGTCTCTGCTATGATCATAGGAAAAGGGGTCCAACCCTCCATAATCTGGTCTATCACAGGCTCGATCGATGAACAGGAACTGTGCCAACAGTCCAAATCCAGCCAGCCTCACCCATGATGGGTCTTCCATAGATTTCTGATGGCGTAGTCGGAAAAGGGCAATGAGATCTACAGAGCCATCTGAAGTCAAAAGAGATCCAGCTTCCAGTGGATTAATATTAAAAGCTCTAATTAAATATGAGAATGCATCTCCAATAGGCACTGGCATTATCAGCATTGCTATCATGCTACAAGTAACCCCAAGGATGGCAACAAACTCCTCGTACATCGGACATAACTCTACATGTCTGAACCAGGATATGTGAACCTCCGGATCCCAGAATTACACAGCAACGTGCAGAAAAGTGTGATTAATTAAGACCTACTTGAAGGTTCTCAAATATTGGAGCCCGATCTCGCCCAATCAACTCCACTCATTATTGCCTCAACGACGGGAAAGAGCACGGAAGGCAGACAGTGATTGCTGAGTCATTATATATCTAATTTTTGCAAAGAAAAGTAGATGAGTTATGTTTTGCCAATAAACCAAAATGGATGGTGTATTTATAAGCAGTAAACAGCATTGGATTCCATTGCCAAATCCAAAAACACATAGTACAAGCATTTGTCTATTTTTACAGTCTGTACGCAACAGCCCTGACGTACTAGGTACACAATGCAAGTTTGTAATGTACTATCTTATTCCATTACATAAACTATAGATTTCTGATGACATGCATATGGAAGCCTGACGTCGCATCGCCTCTATACATCATCTTCCCCAGACTGGGACTATCCATAACATCAATGTTGTAGCACTCCAAATGCGTCGTCAATCGTGCAATCTCTCGGTCCCTCTCCTCTGTCATCCGAGCAAAATGATCACGCTCCTCTCGCTCCTCTTGCCTGCTGGGCTGCAAGCATGAACATATAGGCATATAAGTCATGCATTCATGCATTTCCATGTAAAAATTACTTCATAACAAGTACCCACCTGGACATCCAACATCTCAGACATATGGTAGCGGCGCAACCCTGTCAGTAACCTTGAAGTGTTTATTATAGCATCTCGACGCACCTGCAAGGTCAAAACATATGTCAGGCCACTGAAATCAAAGGCACCTCAAAATGCGTACACTCATATACGTTGTGTTTGGAGGATCAAACTCAATCTCGCTCCTCGTTGGCACCGGGAAGGAAGTCTTGTATAGATGTCCAGTTGAGTCATAAGTAAAGATCAGAGGGCTCTGGGACCACATCAGTTCACCCTCTATAAAGTCTGCAGGATGTCCATACCCTGGGGGCACCTCTGGAGTGGCTGACATTATCACTGGTGGCATTGTACCTGCCCTAGAATCACGGGACCTTTTTGAAGCACCGCCATCCTGAGAGCTCCCAATTCCTGACGAGCCATGATGTCCACCTTGACTGCCATGGGAAGAGGGCCTCCCTCTGGTCCCACTGAATCAGTCATGCTAACTCCTACACGTGGAAAGTTCCACAAGCCCCAACAATCTCAACTGAATGAAGGAGGGGTAATCTACTGGCGAGTCTGACAGACGCTCCCGCCCAGGAGTGCTGGTTAATCCAGCAAGCACTTCTGGGTCTGTGTCAATGAAAGATGCCCAGAACATCACGCATGGGGGTGCAGCAGGCTCCACCTGGCTATCTGGTCTTAGATACCAGTCCACGACGCGCTCGCCCAAGTAGAAGAGTCTACTCTCAAGCCCCTCCAACAACATATGCTGCTCATCCTTACGCATCGAAGTTGTCACATACTTCGGCCTCAGATGCATGTTACTCCAGGTAAAGGGACGCACCTATTCCAATGATAAAAAGAAATTAGACACCTGCATAGGTATTTCTCGAACCAGTTCAATACAGTTTAATGCTAATTAAATTGTTTCTCCTTACTTGGTCCGAGGTCAAGTTGTTGAGATGCTCCCTCAGCTCATCCATGGTATAGTTGAGCCTCCGCCTTGGTATGCACCATGCCCGCATACAAGAAAAACCAAATGGCACCCCATATGGAATATCGGGCTTTGGCAGCAACCCAAATTTGTATGCCATAATCTACAAGGTCAATACACATAGTCAGTAAAACGTGGACAGATGCTACAATGACATAATTAACAGAATTTTGCTTATCTCCACAACTTGCCAGCACCCAATGAAGCAGTCCCTACAATGCCTGCTACAGTAATCAAGCCCCTGCATCAGGTGGGCCAGGCCAGCACTGCCCCAATCATATCACCCTATGGACTCCAAGTCGCGGAGAGCCCATAACACTGACATATGGACACTGTTCCGGCTATCATTAAATAGTGTACACCCCAGCACGTATAGCAGAAAGCTGCGGGTATACTGATCTACAGAGATTGTCCTACCAAGTCTCTCTGCCAGTACTGCCTCTCAGAGACAGTCATAAGAAATACTATGCCCTCCTCAGACATTGGGAGACACCCCTAGGAGGTCAAAGATTGCACCATATGACCAGTGAGGTGAAGTTAGCCTAGCATCAAATTGACCTGGCAGCCCTACACATTCCAACCCAGTGATTCTAGCAAATATCCCCGGGGTAATCGGGACCTCGCCTATCGGCAAATGGAAAGTATGTGTGGACCTCGATCATGGCAGTAATGACGAGCCTGTTGCATCTCTTCTCCATACCAGTGAAGCAGGTGATATACGGACCAAAATAGCTTCGGTCCACTCTTGCATGGATCTCCTTCGACAGCTGGGAGTACCATTTAAAGACACTGCGGATGCTACCACTGCTTACCACTGTCCGCTCCCTCTGTAAAATACAAAATTCAAGTTAGACTTCAGACTGAATTACAGAGTGCACAGAATAATTTCAGAGGTACATAGCTCCTCTTCCTAGCCCTAAATGCACTTATTCATGCCTATGAAGCCTTAAAACATGCAATTCTCTGAGAAACGACTGAAAAACGGGCTGTTTAGCCCATTTTATGTGCTATGTGCGCTGCACATAGCACTATGTGCACCACACATGGCCTACATGTGGCGCACATAGTGCTATATTCTAGCCTAAATCCAGTTTTTATCGAACCAATCAGACAAACACAAGCCCATTTAAGCCTAGCTTCAGTCTAGCATAAATACGAGCCTAAATGCATCAAAAATAGCCTAGAATTTAATTCTCAAAAAAACCATAGAAACCAAAAAATTGAGCCGAATCACAGAAAACTCACCTTCTCGGGAGGAGCTCAAGACCGATGTAAGTCTATGGCGAAAGTCTCCGCAACTACATCACCAAAACGAGCTCCAAAATAAGTGTCACGAGTCGTAAGCTAAGTTAAAGCATAACTCGGGACAGATTCAGGGTCCCAGGGGGTCGGTTGCATCTTAATTCCTGCCATTTCTATAAAAATGCAAAGTTTTTAGTTTGGGGTTTCAGAGACAATCGAGTTCTTAAAGGAAAATGAAATGATTTTTGAGTTGGAAGCCAGGAAATATAAAATTTCCAAGCAATGTACGGCACACATAGGAGAACGTGCACCACACGTTGCAATTTTTGCTAACATGAGCCTAGCACTATGCACTCCTGCTAATATGTGCCACCCTCCCACAAATATGCCCATGAAGAATTAGGCCTCTGGCAAAAATTTCAAAATTTTTCGAGGTCGTTTACTCCTCCGAGCCAAATTTTCACGAGCCGCAACGTGTGAAAAATCCAGAAAATCAGTCAGAATGCAGCAGACTGATACTCAAAAATTCAGGTATTTTCTTGGACTATTTCAATGCCAATTTCACTGACAAATTGTTTTCCTATATCTGGCAAAGATAGGAAATTGATCCAACAAACGATCAAAAGCAGTCAAGCCTTTGACTTCTGGTCAAGTTGTTGACCAGATAGTGTTGCATTCTGACAGAGGGTCCCAAATGCAGACTTTAGGGACAGATAACACTTAATTGATGGTGCGAGAACAAGATCTGATGGTTGATCCTCCGGACCCAGCAGAAGGTCACCTCTGGTTCCGCTGTAGAACCGCCCGATCCAGTAGAGATCGCTAGGTCAAGCCCTTGACTGCTAAATCCTAACGCATAGGCATCTGAATGCTAACTTCAGATGAATTACTCGCAAAGTAGCCATCGGTCTTGCAGTGACCACCAGTCAGCCTTGACTGGAGTAGCCTGGACGCCGGTCCCCTAGTAATGAAGCTGGGGTACTTATACTAGTTAAAACCGTTGATCAGAAATGCCAGAGACCCAACGGAGGATCCTGGAAGCCGTTTCAGAGATATCTGGCATTTATAGATGGCATGAGAATCGACCCAGTAGATGGTCACCCGGGTCCCGCAGTTGACCCCATAATCCAGCAATGATCACAGAGCCAAGCCTTTGGTTCCTAAACCCTAGCGCATAGGCATCTGGATGCCAGCTCCAGATGATTAACTCACGACATTGCCATCAGTCCCATCAGGGACCATTGATCAGCTTTGATCATCTGGCCTGAGCATCGGGCTCCCAGTGGCAGAATTGGGATCATCAGATCAGCATTGGTCTTCCAGCCTAAGGACCAGGCTCCCAGTGACAGAATTGGGATCTAAGCCTCAACGCGAGCACCTCTGTGAGTCAGGTACGCTTCCTACTCCTTATGAAAAGTCATGTTATGATCAGATCGCATTTTGACGACTTACGCATGTGTCGCCTCAAAATGGTTCTGATCAGGGGCAAACTGTTGACCCTGACTTTTCACACTCATGCAATTTCAGGATTCTATTGATTTGGCTAGAATTTAATCCCCAATATTGACCCTGATTATGCACATAGGCCTCTGTGTCTTCCTCTGTGTATTCTGGTGCACAAAATGCCTTAGAACTGGTGGGGCCCACCATGGTGCCTGGTGGGACCTACCATCTATTCTGAGTGTTCTGTACATACAGAACACACTTCATTGTTGCCTATGAAATGCAAAGCAATTGAAATGCAAAGTATTGCATTTTTGGCCTTAGGCACTATTCACTATGAATAGTGCATAGGTGGGGCCCGCTAGGTAAAAGCGGGCCCCACAGCTCCTAATAACCTATTTTGTGTATCCTGTACTTACAAAATACATTTCCCAGTTGCCTTACACAAGGCACAACGCTTGGCATCGCAAATGCCATCTTCTGGGCCCACTACGCTGTGGGGCCCACCTAGGACATTAGTGGGGCCCATAGCTTCTACTAGTCTATTCTGTGTATTTTGTGCTTACAGAATACATTTCACACATGCCTACGCGTGTGTCGCACCCTAATTTTGGACCGGCTTGAATCAGATCAGGTTCGGGATGACTTTGGACCATTTTGGGTTGGTCTTGGGCCATTCCAAACTGATTCAGATTATTTCGGACCGTTCTGGGCCAACTCTGGCCCATTTTAGGACGACACACGCCGCGTATGTTTTAGCCCCACCGCATATGTACAAACATACGTGATTGTGTATGTTTTTAGGGTTTAGCATATGTGGACATACGCGATCGCGTATGTTTTAGGGTTTCGCATATGTTGACATACGCGATCGCGTATGTCTCCGGGGCAGTAAATTTAAAAGCTTAGGAACTCCATTCTGACGGTGTTAGCACTTTGGGACTTACGAGATTAGGGTTTCTGACTGCTGAAAAACACTCCTAAACCTAAAATTTGATAGTTCTAAGCCATTAGGATTAATCAATTCACAAAAATCACTTAGACTTAGGTGGTTTTAATCCCTAAACTTGGAACTCAGATTATTTTTCTATTCCCTTACACTTGGAGCGTAGGAGAATCTACAAGAGGTTGGTATTTTCATAGTGCTATTATTTTGTTATTATTGTTGTTATTTTGTTATTATTTTGTTATTATTGTTATTATTTTCATATCATTTTATTATTATTTGTGTATTATTTATGTATTATTCTTGTATTATTTTCATATTTATTTATTTTATTTTCATTTTTATTCGTCATATGCGATCGCGTATGATCATCAATATCATATGTGATCGCGTATGATCTTCCCCATCGCGTATGTTTTCTAAAATGCTATTTTGAATTCTTTTGATTGTCGAATGACATATGTTACGTTTTAAGCATGCGTATATGATTTATTTCGCCTTTTGCCTCATTCACATATCATCATGTGCGATCGCGTATGATCTTCACAATATCATACGCGATCGCGTATGATCTTGAGTTTCCAATTTTGCTTTTCGATTTCCGCATTTTGCTTATGTTAATTTAGGCATGTCTGCGTGATTTTGTGATTAGTGCCATTTATTATTTGCATTTGTTCCCTTTTATGCGTTTGTTTCCTATTTTGTAGAATTAGGTTAATTTGGAAGGAGTAGATGGGTCGGGCCCGAGGCCCAATCAAAAGGAAAACCCATTTGGACCATGAAGAGAGTAATTGGGCCTTGGGCCCAAAATTAGTGTCTTTATTGCTTTTTATTTTGGTTGGGTTGTATTAAATACCCAAATTGCTTTATTTTTGTTTATTTGTTTCTTATTTATTTGCTTTCTTTTGGGTGGGTTGTATTTGTCCACATTTTATTTTCTGCATTTAATTTTCTGCACTTTATGTTTTCTTTATGCTTTCCTTATGCTTTCCATAGTATGTGATGTGTCCCTTCGTATGCCCTATGCCATGAAAGAATATGCTAACAAACTTAAACCTAATTGCGTGTTTAGGAACTTTCATTAAAATTAAATAAAGTGAACATAATAAAACGGAACATTAATAAATTTGAAATCCCGAACCCAAACTCTGAAGAAATTCAGGCCGCTTTCCAACACAGGAAGGCCCGGGTTTTTATTTCCCAGTTTTTCTAGTCGTTCAATTGAATTAGCAAAATAAACTGGGTGGCGACTCCACTTACTAACCTCGACGCGATCTTTCTAGGTTAAAGAAACAATCAACTATGGAAGTACGCCATTGAGAGCAAGCACCACGGCATCTCACGCCGAACAGCGTGCAGCGCTCCCGCGTCCGGAGCGCGCTACTCTTACAGCGTGGTAGGATACATAGAATGCAAAATATTGCATTTTAAATCTAGGTCACTATTCACTATGAATAGTATATAGGTGGGGCCCGCTTTCCCCAATTAGCCTATTTTATGCATTATGTACTTACAGAATACATTCCGCTACTGCCTTACACAAGGCGTACCCCATGGCATCCCGAATGGCACATTTCTAGGCTCACCGCGTGGTGGGGCCCGCTAAACACTAGTAGGGCTCGCTTCCCACTATAGTCCACTTTAATGTATTCGGTACGCATGGAACGCATCCTATCTGCTGCCTTACTTGAGGCGAAATGCTTGGTATGCTATTTGCCACTTTCTGGGCCCTTTTGTGCTGTGGGACCCACAAGGGTACTATTCATTATGAATAGTACTCAGATGGGCCCACCGCCTTAATTCACCAATTTAAGTGTTCTTGACGCGTAGAACATATTTCCACTCGTGCCTACGTGAGGCTTAACCCACGGCATCCCGTATGCCACATTTTGGCCTTAATGGGTCTATTGGGCCCAAATTGGGCCCATTTAGCAAAACTCAATGTTCGAGGCTGAATTTGAGAAAACTTATAACTGTAAAGTTTCTTGAAATGACGTTTGCACTTTCCTGGACATATGGCATGCATTTCGTTCCACCCGTACGAGGCGAAGCGTATAGGTCGAAACGCAACGTGCGTAGCGCATAGCCCTATAGGCTACGCATATTACATAGTAAAGACGTTTGGTTGAGAGCCCTTTCGGGACTGAATTTGGAAAAACCTTCTTCTACAAAGTTATTCCTCATGTCAAATAACGCTTATACGCTTTGGGGCGCATCCCGGAAGTGACCACAGTGGGCGCTACACGAGGGTTTCCAAACTATATGCACGCGCATATTGACCTATGTGCGCAGCATATAGGCTATGTGCTGCGCACAAAGGTTTAAGATTTTTCAAATCCGGGCAAAAATTACAAAATTTCCACACCCAAAAATTGCTCTATAAATATAGAGCTCGGGGTAACATTTTAGGGATCCCAAATATTGCCTTCGGCAAGGCCAAACTCTGTAAAAATCACTCCAAAAATTAATTAAACACTTAATTAATTTTTCCTAAGGATTTAGAGACTAATTAACCCTAGTTAGGCTCCCTAAGCTCGGAAACAAGGAAGATCAAGAAGGAAAAGCTGTTGGAATAAGGTAAATCCTCATATTTTTCAATTTTTCTTCCATTTTCCTTTATTTTTTGGGTCTATATGTTGCGCATATAGACCTATGTGCGCCACATGTAGCACATGTGTGGCACACATAGGCCTATATGCTACACATATAGGCTCCGATTTTCAAAGAAACTCACATTTTTACTCTGGTTTTCTCCGATTTTCTTCCCGATCTGGCCATTTTAGGGTCATTCAAAGCCTTTCCATACCTTGGGTGCCCTGGATCTGCGTTAAACAAGCCAGATTTTAAATAATTTTTACTCAAAAGTTATTTTTCTATGATTTGGATGCAAATCCTTAAGCAAAAACCCAGTTTTGGGTCCGATCTACCTAGATCGGGGCCGGACCTAGGGTTTCTGCTAAAAGAATTTTGATTTTTCTCCGGTTTTCAAAGTTATGTACGCCACACATGGCTCTATGTGCACCACATGTCCCTCATGTGTGGCATACCTAGATTTATGTGCAGCACACATAGATCCTGGTTTTCACAGAAAAACCCTATTTCAACCTGAACTGCTTCTGAACCGCTTTGGTTTTGAATTTTCCAGTGACTCCAGTAGCTTTTCCGTGCACTTGGGGCTCTGGATCTATCATAAATCATCCAAGATCTACTTGATTTTAGCCTTAAAATTAATTATTTTAATTAATTGCTTAATTAACTGTTTGGCTCATCAAACTGAAGGCCTAAACGAGGTCAAAATGAGGTACTGTCTTCATTAAACATGCTTATTTTGGTCTGTAGTTTAATTATGTACTGACAGATTGAATTTTCTTATAGATCCAGAGGCTATGTGTGCTACATGTTATGCTATGTGTGCCACACCTTGTCCATGTGTGGCACACATAGCCTGATGTGCAGCGCACATAGTTCGCATTTTTCCAAAAAAACCATATTTTGAGCCATATTTTCCTCGTATTTTGACGTATCCAGTGGTATTTGAGTTTCATAGTAGCTCAAGTATTCTGGAAAAGTCATAAAATAATTTTTACATAATTAATTTTGACCTCAAAATTAATTTTTATGATAAAATGTAATTTTTACTTGTATAAATGCGGTTTTTGATAGGATTGGATTTTAATTGGTTGAGGAGCTATCTCTAAATTATTCCAAGTGATGTCAGCACTCCCAATTAATTTTTTATGATCAAATAAAATAATTTTGCCTAAAATTATTTTTATTAAAATGAATTTTCATGATCCGGCTCATGTTTATTATTTCAATTATTGCCTAATAATTGCTGGATTTTGACTCTCGGTTCGTACTTTTAGATGGTATTTGACTAGTCAATTAAATCCAAAATTCATTTGCTATTAATGAATTTATTTGTTTATTTTGCATATTAATCCATCGTACATTTTGGATCGTGCAACTCGAGGGAAAAAAGGGGTATTACTTAATACCCGGGAATTTATGTATGTGAGGAATATTTGTAATAGGATAGGATTAATTATTCGGTATGTAATAATCCCCCTATTTCCTGTCTGTATCCCCTAATTTCCTCGATTCCCTTTCACCGGCCTTTATTTTTATCCGTATATTTGCTTAAATATACTATGTCATCATGTCACATGACACATGCACACACTATTATGCATGCTATGCATATACCGTATGCTATAACATATTGTATTTCGTATGCATATACACATATATGCCATGCCATGTCATATACTATACCCTGACGTATGCCATTACACATATCATACCGTATGCCATGCATATACTATGTTGAAAACACATTCACATACACACCATTATACCATGTCATACATATGCCATGCCATTCATCATTTCACATGCCACACATACGGTATGTCATTCACTTCACATGCCACACATATGGTATGTCATTCACTTCATATATAGTATGCCATCCACTTAGCATGCTATGGTATGCCATACATTTTGCCATGTTATAATTTAACATTTCACATGTCATGTCACATGACACAAGCACATTTTACTACACATGTCATGCATATGCCATGTCACGCATCATCTCACATGCCATGAATCTGATATGTCATACATATAACATGTCATGCATATGCCGTGTATTATATCATCACACATATCATGCATATGGTATGCCATACATCATTTACATGCCATGCATAAGGAATGTCATTTATAATGCCATGCCATGCATATGCCATGACATCCATCACTTCACATATCATGCATATGATATGTTATTCATGCATACGCATTGCGTATGCTATACGCCCAACGCTAAAGTGAATTCCAAAATGTTAAATGCATAACATAATATGCTATTTGCTATAATATGTGCTTACATGTTAGGTTGCCATATCATGCATATGATATGTCATACACGCTCACATGTCATGCATATGCTATGTTACTTTTATCGCTATATCACATGTCATACATATGCCATGTTACTTTTATCGCTATATCACATGTCATACATATGCCATGCCATCTAAATGCCATATAGCTTTATATGTCATTTTACATGCAACTTTGCAACGCCAATCCACATAACGCACTGTGTGCTTACAATTATGCTAGCATGCTTGCCTGCTTAAGACAATTAATCCTAACTAAATGGTAAAATATATTTTGGAAACTCATAGAATAGATCTCCACCACCCGAACCCAATCTCTGAAGGGTTTAATTAGCACTCATGCTATGGGTCAGTTGGACCAATCCGGAACCATTCGGTGGCGACTCCTTCCCACTCTTTTGAGTCCGTATCATTCCCTAAGGGAACCCCTTAGGAAGACTGCGCTTTCGCTCCAAGTGCGGTCCCTGGTCCATAACTTTTGCAAGCCTCACTCTGGGCCCTGGCAGAATCCGGCGCTCACATGAAGCTTTTGGGGTTCATAGTCAGTAAAGGGGGCATTTAGATTTACCTTGTGAAAAGAAAAGTAGTTTTGGAAATGCCTCTACTAAAGACATAAACTGAAGTCAAGAGCTTCCTTTGGGTTTACTCAGCCTAAGTCCTGGTATGGTGTGGTAGTTCTCAGTCTTTGTATATGACATAGGGATCTCTCTCTCGGTATCAGGACTCCCTAGTATAAGACTAATAGTGTCTTAATATGTCTATCCATGGTAGGATTCTAACACTAATGAGATTCCTTCTCGTTACCATTTCGATAATTTTGGTGGTCTATGTTAGTATTGAATACTTATCTAAAAAAATTCCTTCTATTCTTCATGGTTGCCAATGAGTAGACATGATAAATTGTTTCTTAATTAATTGGTAATTATCCTAGTTATTATAGTCCAAAATTTATAGTCTAACATAACTACAATAATAATTAAGGTATTGTTAATTAAGTGGATGTGACAAGTGCCAAGTTACCAATTATTGAGACACCATATATGCTTATGACTAATTCATATTGCATATTAGATTAAATGGTAGAATTATCCATAGTGGATATATTTTTAACTATGTAGCTAATTATAAGAATGCATATACAAGTCATACAATTATATTAGCCCTATATATGTATTATAAATGATCAGATATGTAGCATTAATAATTCAAAAGTGGAATGGAATGTCATGCAAATACTAAAGTTATATGCATATATATATATTTCTTGGTACTCATTTCAAATGAGGCATATATATAATATTTTCCATCTCAATTAGCATAAAAATGTAAAAAGGGATAAAATGGATTGTATTTCTATATGCAAGCTTGTGTTAATCTTTAGATTGGATAGTGACATTCAATGCTATTCTCGAAGAAATTTCTCCATATCGATAATTAAAGAATAACATAATTTAAATGTTATAAGTAATGCAGAGAGGAAATTTGAGGCTCTACCTTATCATCTAGATAGAGGCAAGATAATTATATGTTTATATTAAATAAATTATTTGATCCTCTAATTGGATCAATCGGTGGAAATTAAATAGTAATGAATTATGATATTATAATTATTTATTTGAAAGTTTATTAATGTTTTGGATATGCCATTGATGATGGAAAGATATACATAATAGTTATATAACATTTTATCAATATTTACATAAAAGCATTACAATATAAATCATGCATTACATTTATTGCATGATATTAAAGAGATATATGAGAGGCACTAGTATATTTATATAAATTGTTAATCGATGAGATTTATAAGATAGGTTGAGTTCAGTTTGCTCCTCGATGATAGGTTGAGTTGGGTTCTCCACTAACTGCGCACAATACCATGATATGATTATTCCTGAGGTAGGTTAAGTTTAGTTCCCTCCTCACTAAGCCATATGGTAAATCATTAACCATGAGGTAGGTTGAGTTTAGGTTCCTCCTTAGAGACACATTGATATATGAAAGTATTTAAGTAAAGTGAAATGTAATAGAGAAATTATATTTGCATTCATTAACATAAAGTATATCATTATTATTCTATTAAGATGTGGAATGGAAATATGGTTAATCTATGGAAGTAACATATAATGTAGAGAGTTAATTATTGAAAATTATTATAATGAAATTTCTTTATTAGTTGTGGAGTTAATTGACTACAACATTTACTGTAAATTTACATTATAATTATTCATTAATTATTTTATAAGAGCATGTTTTGGCTATTCAGGTATGATACAAAAGGTATTTATTTCAAAGCATGTTATTTTCTTAGAGAAAGAGTTTCTTTTGAAAGAAGATAATGTAAGTATAGATGAACTTGATGAAGTTCAAAAACCATAAGATGAAGCAAATTAATAGATTGATCCTACTTATCTTCCATGATGATGTAAAAATTTTTCTTATGGAAACACAAGCTCTAAGATGCTCAAGTAAAGCAAGATCTATATCTGAGAGGTATGGGTTTCTTGTTCGTACGAAAAAGGATATCTTATTAATTGAAAATGATGATCCTTTAGACAATGAGGAAGTTCTAAAAAGTTCAGAATGTTACTTATGGTTGAAGGCCATATAGCCTAAAATGGATTCCATGTCTAAAAACCAACTTTGGACTTTAGTTGATCCACTTGAGGAGATTAAATCCATTGGGTGCAAGTGGGTATCTAAGAAGAAAACAGATATGGATGGTAACATAGTTACCTATAAAGCTTGCTTAGTAGTAAAAGATTATTGTCATAACCAAGGAACTGACTATGATAAAAAAATTTTCTCTTATAGCTATGCTTAAATCCATTAGAATCTTACCTACTATTACTACTTATTATGATTATGAGATATGAAGATAGCTTTCCTTAATGGAAATCTACTTTAGGAGGTGTATATGATATAACTTAATGGTTTCATGTCCATTGATAACAATAAAGTATACAAGGTTTAGAGATCCATTTATGGATTAAATCAAGTGTCAAGGAGCTACAACATCCATTTTGATAAAGTAGTTAAAGAATTTGGCTTCATACAGAATGTTACTAAACCTTGTGTTTACAAAAAGGATAGTGGGATTGTAATAGCTTTCCTTATGTTGTATGTAGATGACATACTACTCATGGGAAATGATGTATATTTTCTATAAAATATTAAGGTTTGGTTATCCAAATAATTCTCCATGAAAGACCTACGAGAAGCTTATTATATCTTAGATATAAGGATCTATAGAGATAGACCAATAAAGCTAATTGGTTTTTCATAGTCTATATATATAGATAAAGTGCTAAAGAAGTTTAAGATGAATCTTTCAAAGAAGGGTTATCTTCCTATGGTTCATGGAAAATATCTATCACACCCCTCATGGTGTAACATGCTCCCATAGAATAGTTAATAGTCTCTAAATAATGTGAAAACTATTAATTTTTCTACAAGGGATCTGTAAAAAATATTTTTCTTTTTTTAAATTTTGAAATATTGTCCCTATATTTAGGATGTATGAATAAATCTGTGTTTTTATGTGACTTGTGAAAAATATGCAATTATATTATATAACATGTAATCATTCACACATGAATGTACAATCCTCAATTAATCTCTGTTCATAAGGATATAATAACATATACCTAAAAAACATCAATGTAATTATTTACTGCCTTGGACTCATATACATAGTTGCATAATTACATAACTCAGGAGTAAATTGACATTTTTAAAACTTTACCATATAAATAGTTATGTTGATTTGGTGCCTCTTAATCCATATGCTTCCTCGTAAACTTTCAACCTGCATTTATCAAATGACAAACATTGAGTATTTCACTCAGTGGTGATATATAATAAATGCGTAATAATAATATCATAAACATACATCATAATTCAATTATCTTATCATCTATAAACATATAATGCATCAAATTCTATATAAGATATGTTGAAGAATATCTCATGTTGATGCTTACTCTATTACTTGTTATACTATCATATAAAAATAAAAAATTTCTTAATCATGAGTATTCTTTACAAAAATCACCATAATATAACATTAGAATGCCTCCTTAATTCAATAACATTTAAACTATCTGCAAACACTTAATAATAGTTCAAATATAATGAAACACTATTTCATGTACTAATAACATCATGTGCCTTCCATTGATGTCTATAGAAAATACTTATTTCATGGTATGTAAGTCATCGATGTCAATGCTATCAATTAAATAATATAACAACCATGACTGTTCATAATTATAACCATAATCAACATAATTATCTGTAATAAGATAATATTACATGTAATATAACATTAAATGAAATCATAGTAATACTTCTATATCATATTTAGCAATCATAATGAAACTTTATCAAATAGCATTAAGAACATTAACTACGTATTTTTGTATAATGCTATATTACATTCATATTAATTTATTATCATGGATTAATGATAATTGACAACTATATTGTATAAGATTAATAATAATCATTCTCTATGCAAATCAAAGCATAATATCATCTTTGAAATGAATAGTTTACTACATGCACTCATATCGTTCCTTTTCTTTCATTTTGCCTTTACTTTTTCAACATAACATAGAATGTTATGGAAACATGAATATAAATACTATAAATAGTTATATATGGCTTCCTCTATGTAAAATACTTTATATAAACCACCATGTCTCTATAATCATTGATATATGTACACTTGTAGCGCACCTATAATAACATTATCTTTCATTTCATTATAATTAAGGAATAATGCATGATTATGTGTATGTAATCATGTTATGCATTCTCCCTCTGATTTTCCTATAACATTTCCTTTCATTTCTATATGATTATGCACAATCTCATACTGGATCCTATATGTATTGGTACTCATCTTCCATAGGAGGACATTATAATTGTATGGTTTAGTGAACCCATTTTCTTTCCTGTATGAACCGATACTCATCTTCCATAGGGAACCCATTTTCTTTCCTGTATGTACCGGTACTCATCTCCCTCTGATTTTCCTATAACATTTCCTTTCATTTCTATATGATTATGCACAATCTCATACTGGATCCTATATATATTGGTACTCATCTTCCATAGGAGAACATTATAACTGTATGATTGAGTGAACCCATTTTTGTTTTCATATAGAAACAAAATTGTATGATTCCATCAAGGGAATCCATTATCTCTATGATCTAGTATGCTTTCACAGCATATAGCTCTATATCATTTCTATATCATTTCTTTTTTTCCTACATTATATCATATGTATGGCATGTCATAAATATGAATATGTATGTAAATAATTCATGACATGATACATATGCATTATGCTTAATGTTATGATGAATATGGAAATTAATAAGGTATAATATCAATCTTCCTCCATAAATTGTTATTCACAATCCACATAAAATGATTTTTCATAAACAAAGAAATTAAATATCATATAGCATCTCTATACCTATTGTAATTCACCTATCAGCCTCATTTAATAAATTAGAATATCATAAACTATAACCTATATACTTAAGCATTTATTTTCAATATAGCAACTACTATTCAAAAGCATAACATATATATCAACACAAAATAATATCCTTTATGCTATAAATTTTAAATAATGCATAAAACTTCATTATAAGAGAACATTCGTAATTCATTTCCTATGTAGACTCATCATAAGGTATTCTAAGTATAGTAAATCAATCAATAAATAACTATAATGTACTTATGTATGCCTTTCCACTATTAATCAAGTTATCGATCGTAGAAATCTTAGATAGATAAACCTATTTAGATGATTAGTAGTCACAATCATTATTCCTCTATTAAGTCTATGATAAATTTCATTATTCACTTAATTAGTAAAGCCATTTACATTTTATATAAAGTTCCTCACCATAAAGAATTCATTCATATCCATTTCATGTAGTTATACTTCAATTTCTAGTCATGATAGTCATTTTTGCATAATTTCATGTCATAGCATTACATTCATGATTAGTAGTAATTCTATATGCTTTTCGGCCAATTAAGCATCTTGATAAAATTACTATTCATCATGAATATTTAATCATCATTGAATCATATTTGAATAAGTCATAAGTAATTACCGTTATTTATATCATTTCATACCCATGCATTTAAGTATAGATGCATATACAAGTCATAACATATAGTATCATCTAATTTTCATTCACAATGGGCATTCAAATACCATTCCATTTTATAACATTTCATATTTTTATCCATACACCATGGTGTATATACCACTATATACCTTTGCATTCAAGACTAATTGCATATATAAGTCATATATATGTATATTAATATGTAAATTACATATTTAGTCTTCATAAGACTTGGTATAGCATATATAAGCATGTTGCATTAATCTTGTTTTATAACTTTAAGTGTATATCCTTAGGTATAATAATGAGTTATAAGGCTTAGGTAGGTATAACATTAATTTTAAATGCCTTAAACACTCACTTCTTAAATGGTCGAACCATGCATAACAAGTGACTATTCATTGGTCAAGGTACACTATTCATTTGGTCATTTTCTTTCATAAAATCTTCATATTTTATGTCCCATTTTCGTGCCTCTTGTGGTTCTTATGGAGAAATATGTAAACCATGATAAGTAATCATAAATAAATCATCATCTCATGCACATTTGAAAGTACAATTTCATATAGAAAAGTTACCAAAATATAGGCATTTAGAGTATGCAAAAATTTATTTATCAAACTTAACAATTTATGTTTACCATTTTGTACCTTTATGTTTTTCATGGGGCTTTTGTATAACTTAATGACCTTGAACATAAGCAAGTCTTATACGATTAGTAAACTAGACTAAATAAGATTCAATTTGAGCTATTTCTTGCAATTTGTGGAATTCATTTAGGCTGTCAAATTATTAAAGGCTGCATACCAAAGTTTCCTACCTAATTCTTACTTGAATATGATAATCTAAATAGCATGACCTTTTTGACCATGAAAATGACTTTGGAATTTTGCAAGTTTAATACTATTGGAAACTAGATTTAAAGAGCTTTCTAATGGTATATTACACATTTAAAAACTCAAATATTAAGGCAGTTAAAATGCAATTACCGTAAACTCCTAACTTTGCTTTTAAGGTCTGGTTTTAACAAGCACATGCATATATCATGCATACCTCTTCCTTTAAGCATCCAAACTTCATATTCACCATTATAACACCACATTTCATCATAATTATGCATAAGTTAATGGATTATACACTTTGACCAAATTATAGGAGTCAAAATAAAAAATGTAAATTTAGGTAATAACTTTGAATTCAAGCTACCATCACATATAATCACCTTTCCATTAATTATTAAGCATAACAAACTATCTAAACACCTTTAAACATCATTTATAGACTTCAAGCAATAACCAAAGTGACAAATTATAGGGTTACAAATTAGAGATTTACACCAATTTACATACTAAAATAGAAATTCGATTTGGTTGCAAAACAACATTCAATTTATCACTTAGCTTCATATCTTTCATTACTCACTTCAATTCCTCCATTTACATATAATTATTACAACCCTAAAACTACTACTTTTCACTCTATTAAAGGTGGAAGAAAACATAGAAGAAGAAGAATAAGATATACTTAAAGCACATAGAATATAAAAAGAAGTAGGAAACTAAATTCTCCATGAAATCCTACCTTGAAAATGGTTTTACCCTAAGTTAGGATGCAAAGAGGGAGAAGAAGAGAAAGAGGTCAAATATGATCTAAAGAAGGGAGTGAAAAAAAAAACCTATACCTCCCTTATGATAATATAAACTTAAATTTTAACAATATTAAAGAGGAACCAATCAAAACATGACATTTGTCAAGCTAATATCACTTACTTAACCAATTTGCCTCCTTCTTCTTTTATTTAATTATTATTACATCATTTTGCATCATGTCCATATAAGCATCATACATGTCATACATTACATGAATATGCATACATACCATACACAAATTGGTTTCAAAAATTCCCCTTTTCTTTTCATGAAATGATATTTATGTCCTTACTTACTACTTAACTTATAATAAATTCTAACTTCATTTAAACTTTTATTTACATATTTTAACATATACTTTCTCATATAATAACATGTCTAACATGCTAAAACATCACATATCACATGTAAATTCCATCATTAAGCTTCATGAAAAGTATTCAACATAAGCATGCCGAATTAACATCCATAATGCATCTTATGCAGATTGTCATCACTTTAATTATCTTCTCATTTTCTTTTCATTTCTTTCTTTACAAATTCCATGTCATATGGAATTACTTCACCTCTATATCATTTATAAAATTTTCCTTATCTCAATCATTCATGAATTACTCCTTTTGTATTCTCATAGCATAAACATATCATATATGTTTTTCTTATGCTTACAACTTTTCTATATATATTATATTTCCATTATTCACCTTTCAACTAAATAAATAATGTATGTATATACATAATAATTCACATTAGTACTTTAAGAACATTAATTCACTTATAATCACCTTTGAGTCCATTTTCATTTTATTACCATCTAACATGCATAAATCATACTTTTACAACTTTAAACATTTTCTATACTTCATGTATTCTCTTACCATGAAATACATGCATTTATATATACTTTGACATTTAATATAATTAATCCATGCTTGCACATCATTATTACATGATCATAAAATGCATATGCATGCATGAATTTAATGTGCGTACGAGCGTATGATAATATCTTTCTAAGGTTTGGTGACAAAAGAAGAAAGATTGCATGACTTAAATTCCATATGAATCTACAATTTTATTAGTCATGTATGCTATGTTATATATATAACATGATGTTTCATTCTTTGAGTGTCATAAGTATATTCCAATCCAATTATAGAGAGGAACATTAGGTAATATTTAAGAACATCCTAAAGTACTTAAGAAGGACCAAGGATATGTTCTTAGTATATAAAGAAGGTGATTTGTAAATAATTTAGTATACTAATGCTAACTTTCATTCAGATAAGGATGGCTATAAATCTAATTAGATTATATATTCATGATGAATAGTGGTGTTATTATTTCAAAGAGTTTCAAATAGGAAACTATAACAGATTTAATTATAAAGGTATAGTACATTGCTACATCAAATGCAACTAAAGGAATAGTTTGATCACAAAGTTCATCCATGAACTTAGAGTAGTTCCTTGTAGTTTTGATCTTGTTACTCTATTATATGATAACAATGGAGCTATATCATAAGCCAAGGAGCCTATATCTCATCAAAAGTCTAAGCATGTACTCAAGAGATACCATTTGATTAGAGAGATCATTGGTAGAGGAAAATTAGAGGTTAAAAAAGTTCATAGAGAGAAGAACATGGTAGACCATCTTACTAAGTCATTGATACAAAACAAGCATGATAGACATGTAACTTCAATGAGATTGAAGTATATGTATGATTGGCTCTAGTACAAGTGGGAGTTTGTTACTATATTCTATAAAGCATCATGTAATATATGTAATATTATATTAAATATTTTATCAATAAGAGGTATTATTCATTGTTTTAGTAAAATATTTCATTGTATTTATTGTACTTTAAGTATTAAATTAAATAATGAAGTTAAAGATATTGGGATAGTAAAAGGGAAATTCATAGAGTTTATAAGATGAGATTATTCTTGTATATAAGTATTCAATATCTAAATTATCCCTGATCTCAATATTAATGAGAATGAACATCATTAATACATATAGATTAGCATATGTTATACTTTATTTAGGAAGTGATTCTCATTTAGTATGATATGAGATGTCTAAAGTATATATGTGGATGAATAATAAAGTACCCATTCATTAGAGACTATGCTAATGAGATTTCATATGGATAATTAATCAATGCCTATGAAGTAAATCTCACTCATATTAGTAGTGCAAGTATCCTTGGACTTAAGATATCAAAGTTATCTTAACTATGGATTAATATGCTTTGACTCTTATACATCAATAGAGGATGAAGTAAACATTCATAATTGAGAGGTTAGGTATAGTATGAAGTAGTTGAAGATATTTATACATTAATAGAGGATTCATCATTCTAAATTAATTATATGATTTTATTTCATTGATTCATGTAGTAATCTTTGATTTAGGAATATCTAGCCATAATAGAATGTCAAGTAAGGAATATGATTCATAAACATATCTTTCAAATAAATATTATAGTACATGAAACATTAAGTTTATAGCATGATCTAACATACTTAATCATGTATTAAGTTGACATTTATCCATGCTCAAACCTAAATGAGATTGAATTTGGCGAAATGAGTTTATTATAATAGTATATGATATATAAGGGTTATAATCAAACAAATGACCTCTTAACATTTGGATAGTCATGATATATGACTAGACACTTCTCTTGACTTATTTATGCTATTATTAAATAAGAATTAATAATATTACAAGATATTACCAATATGTTAAGAACCTAAAAGGTTGTACATAAAAGTTAAAGGAATGAAAATAAAGAATGGATGTTGATTTAATATGAGATATTATTTCATGATTTTGAGGTAACTTTTCATATCTATAATATAAAGCATAAAAAGAGCTTTGAATTGATGTTAAGATCATGTTAGTCTAATAAGTAAAATACCAAATACACATGATTTAAGGTTGCATATGCCATGCATATGATTGTGAATCTTCATGTATCAAATGAATTATACTTGCATGACTTAAAGGGAAGGAAGAGGGTCACATGATTATCACTTGACATATTAGGGTTTTGGGCATGTTAGATACTATATATGCTAACTAGATTAAGTTAAGTTTATTTGTCATAATGATCACATGTTTTCATGTTGCTTTTACTTAATCATTTCATATGCATTTTTAGTGTTTTGTTTAGTTTTATTTAAGTTTTACTAAGTATTCTATGTGTTTTCATCATTTTACTAATTTTGTTTGTGAGAAGTCCCAAATTATCAATTTGAGGACAATTTAAGAGAATTTACAGGAAAAATAGGAGAAAATTGGCTAAGTAATAAGAGAAATAATGTTCAAGTTAAGAGCATGACTCGTGATCCAATGCACGAGTCATTACAGGAGATGGAACAAAGGAAGG
>CANYBF010413219.1:0-22933 GCA_948192965.1 Dalechampia spathulata
TAATTCATCAATTATGTCCTATACTTCCATTATTATCCCATTAATGCTTAAAAATTATATTTTAAGTCCACTTCAATAATCATGTCATATTTCACTTCACCAATTAAGCCATTTATTTCACTTAAATTTATATATCAAATAACTTAAATTTTAACCTTCAATTTTAATCATCAAATTTAACCATAGCATTAAATCATTTAATCACCTTAAAATATATTCCTCTAATTAAATCATTTAATACTCAAAAACATAATTAACTTTAATATTAAATCTTAAGCATATTTTCATAATTCTAACCATAATATCTTAATATGAAATTTAATCCATAAATCATCAAATTAACTTATATTTTTACTTTTCCCTTTAATCCTCTTAAACAATATTCTTCTAATTTCATCCAATTTCCTTTAATCATATTTTAATTTTTACCATCCTTTAGCAATTAACTTAGAATAATTCCACCAAGGTAATAATCATCATACACACTCACCCACACAACACCAAACCATTTTATTCATGATCATTTACAACTCTAATAATCTAATATACCAATTAACTAACTAAAAATCATAGATTTACCAAGTAAACAATTCGGTCAATATGGAAACACCATCAAAAATTTGTAAATCAATTAGATCTATAACCCATCTTAACTTACCAACACTCACCTTTAATTTCTCAACTCAAAACCGAACTAAAATGGAACTCCCTTTAGAAATAGCTTCGGATTTGCAAGGATCTACACAAAGGTGAACTCCTCAAAGCTTAACTAACCTTTCATGGCATAAACATATACTAAATGATTAGATCGTCCATAAAACAAGAGTTATTGAACAAGGAAGGGTTCGGCTTACTCATGAAGTTGTTGATTTTTTTGATTTAAAACTCTAAACTTGAACCATAAGCAAGGAATGATTTGGTCAACCTTTTAAATGAAAAGAAATAAGAGTATACTCATCAAGGGAAGTTCAGTCAACATGAAAAATGAAGAAAACAAAGAGTATTTGGCCTTACACTTGAAGTATACTTATGGATCTTCCTTATACTTGAGAAAACTTAGAAAAAGGGGAAGATTTTGATGAGTATATTCGACCTCCTTGAAGAATAGCTTCGGTTTTCATCAAGAACTAATGGAAAATGAAGAAGAAACTTGCGATTTAAAAGCTTGGTTGAACATATGGTTCGGCTTTCATGAAGAACAAGAAGAAAAGATGGTTTCTTAGCTTGAACTTGATCTTAGCTTGATGAACTTGCTTAGAACATAAGGTTTTTAGTAGTAAAGATGAAGATTAGATGATATATTTTGGTTTTACTTTAGGTATAAATGAAGAACAATGAAGAACAATGAAGAATAATAAAGAAAGAACATAAGAAAATGAAAGAAAAGATGAAACCAAAGGTAGAGGAAGAGAAAACAATTCGGCTAAATGGAGGAATAAGGAGAAAAATGTGTATTTTGATCAAAATAGAGAGTAAAATTCATATAGAATGGTGTAAGACCCTTAAGGCATCCATATGACAACTTAATGCACCATCAAACCATATCTTAACCCCTAATACCCCCAATACGTATATAAATACATATTCAACTTAAAATCCTCCAATCAAATCCTTTAAATATGTATAGAATACTTCAAATATTCATAAATACACATTTATTTAATAAAATACCATCCTCCAATACATAATATTTAATCATTAAAATCTCCCATCTTTTTCCACTACCAATTAAAATAATCTTTCTCTTTCCTCTTACACACCCACTAACATAAATACCCATACATTCCTTTTACAAATTCTAATACTCCCAATATAATAATCCTCCACTATCACAATCCCTCATATTTACTAAAATATATTTTCTTAATATCTACTAATTTCAAAATATCCATTATTTAATTATATTCCTATTTTCCATTTAATAATTCATAATACCCTTATAATTCCTTTCTTTTTAACTTAAATTTATATTTCATTATCCTACATCATCATTCCACTTACATTATTTTAATACCATATACTATACTTATACATTATACATATATTATACTTATCAAATACTTCCAAATTATACCAAACCATATTTTATACATATTTATATGTATACACTTTATATGTATATATTTATTATACTTTCCTATAATCATACATAATTCTTAATTATGTATACTCTTAATAAACTTTATAATTCAATTATACATACTTATACATTCTTATACATTAAATTATACCATGTCGTACATACACTCATATATACATATATATTCCATTCGTATAAATTATTTATGATCGTTAATAAATATTAATTTTGCTTACTCATAAAATAATTTATAATTTATTTAATTCCTTATATATTTATACGTATAATTTTATATATGTATGAATAAATTTATGTATCTTATTTTATATGAATAATTTATACGATCCGTTAATTATCTTGATTTATGATGCTTAAATATTTTAAGCGCACTAGATATTATATCCATCGATTATCATCAACATCAAATCCATTAAATTATCATATCAATGTTACAATCCATAATTACCATTTTGACGATACATCTATTAATTATCGTCTCGTTATTATATGATCGACCATTTTTCAGTGGTCCTGTAAAATTTCATCATTTCCATCTTTAATCATATACCATATAGCACATCATTTATTTCTTATAGCATTCATAAATCATATAAAATTTACGTCATCATCCCAAATTAATCACGTATAAAGCATAACACATCATCAGTATATCATAACAGTGTGTGTCAAAAATGAGGATGTGACACATATATACTAAAAAAAATACTTTAAAGGTAGATTTAATACCTTACCTTCAATGGTTGTTAGTTGATAGGCTTCCTTGGACAATGCTTTCAACACTAGATAAGGTCATTCTCAATTTGCTTCTAGTTTCCCTTTGCTTGCTTCACCCTTTGTCACATTGGCTCATTGAAGTACCATGTCTCTTAAAAGGAAATCACATTTTGAAATTTTTTTATAAGGTATCTAGCTATCTTCTCTTTATAAGCAACCATTCAAATTTTTGCATTATCTTGCCTTTCCTCTATGATGTTAAATGTCATTCTTATTGAACCATTATTATTCTTCTTATTAGACCTTGTGAATTTGAAGCTCAATTATTGATCTTAATGAGGATTACAACTTCTATCCTATAAACCAATGCATAAAGGGTTTCTCTTGTTAAGAAACTAGGGTTTATTTTATCTTACTTCCTTTTTCATAGAATAGCCTCTTATTTAACCCTTGCAAGATTGACCTATTGACCACTTTAACTTGTCCATTGCTTTAAGAGTATGCTATTAACATTAGTCTTAAGTCATTATGCAGTTGATCATAAAAAAGTTTTTTAACCTTTAATTATCAAAATATTGACCATTGTCAATGATGAATTACCTCAGGATGCTAAATTGACATATAATATCTCTTTATAATAAGTTCATGATTTTCTTTTTTAAGATAGTAGCAAATGGCTTGAATTTAACCTATTTGGTGAATTAATCTACCATAATAATTAAGAACCATCTATATCCTATTGTTAGTGAAAAGGGATATTGACTCTCCACATTGTGAATAACCAAGGAGCCATTATGGGTGTTTATATAGTTGAAGGAAGTTAGGGCATCTGAGCATGTTTTTGATAAGCTTCATATTTCTAAGATAATTCTTTTACATCCCTAACTATCTTCAACCAATAATATCCTCCCAAGACCATTTTTCAAATCATGTTCTCTATTGGTTCATGAGCCTTACAAATTCCTTTATGGATTTTTCGAAGGACGTAACTCCATTCTTACTTTATTAAACATCTGGTTAAAGGTCTTGTAAAAATTCTTTTATAAAGATGGTCATCATACATTATAAGATATTCCTTTTTAAGTGATAACTAAGGCCTCCATCCTATCATTTAGGACAACCCGCTCCTCAAGATATTTAACCAATGATATTATCAATGAGCCTATCTCATAGAAGTTAACAATTATGTCATCTTCATCAATGGTTAGCTTTATTAAGTGATTATGGCTAAGCCCTAATACATTTTCTCTTGTTGCCATATTTTTTACGAGGGAATTAACCTCTTGATAATCTACTTGGTGTATTTTATTAGATTTATTAGAGAGAATTAGCAGTGAAATGAAATAAAAATTTGTTTAAAACATATGAAAGTTAGATCTATACAATTATTCAAATATAATTCTAATCACAAGATTATGGCATAGAGAACAAGAGCAATACTTACTTTAATGTCATTCTACTTCTATCTTGATTTGCAAAAGAGTTATAGTAAACTCTTTTCAATCCCTAAACTAGGAAATCGCCAAACTACATACACCAAGATGAAGATTTGGATTAGCAAAAATCTTTTACTATAAAACTCTAATAAATAAACTAGTAGATTAGAGAAAGATAAAAGATGAATATGTGGTTTTTCTCTTCTCAAGTGAATAGCTGAATGTGATTTCTTCTTTGCATAGTGTATATCATGTTTTTCTTAAGAGAAGTGATATAAGATGACTTATCTTAACCCTAATCCCATAATATTATATATATATATATATGGGCATATTAGGGTTAAAGAGGTGACTTAAGTTATGCATGTGCATAGTATAAGCCTACTTAAGTCAATGGGTTTAACCCATAGATCTTACAAGCCTATCTTTTAATCCTTTTTAGAAATAAATTCAATCTAAAACATATTTTATTTATGGTATATCAAACATAACATCATTTTTAAATTTTCAATCCAAATCTTTCCTTGTTTGTATGTGACCTCTTGGGCTTTTAATAAATTAGCAACATACCATAAATATCATTGAATCTCATCAAATGATATTATTGTATGTAAGTCAAGAGTGGTGTCTAGTCACATATCAAAACTACCCAAATGTTAAGAATTCAGTAATTTGACTACAACCCTTCCATATTAGATACCATTGCAATAAACTCCTTTAAACTTTCATTATCTCATTTAGGTTTGAGTATGAATTAAAGTCAACTCAATACATGATCAATTAATATTAGATCATGCCATAAAATTGAATCTCCATGCACCATAATCTTTATTCCTAAAATGCTGTTTATGAATCTTATTCATAAATTGACATTTTTACTCTAACTAGAGATTCTTGAATTAAACATTATTACATGAACTATGAGATATAACCCTTATATGAAATATGGGTGGTGAATCCTCTATCAATATACAATTATCTTCAACTACTTCATACTATACCCAACCTCCAGGTTACAAATGCCCCTTAAAAGAGGTATTATGATAAGGAGTCAAAATATAATATTTTATAGCTAAGATAACTTTGATATTTCAAGTCTAAGGATACTTTCATTATTAGTATGAGTGAGATATGTCTTCATTGACATAGATTATTATCCATATGAAATCTCAATAGCAAGACCATATCCAATGAATTAATACTATACAATTCATCCACATGTTAACTTGAGATATCTTATGTCATGGTGTATGAGAATGCACCCCTTAAAGGAAGTATAATATGTAATGATCTATCTACATTAATAATATCCATTCTTATCAATACTATGATTAGAGATGATTTAGATATTAAACATTTGCATATAAAAGAATCTTATTTCACAAACATACTTTATGAATTCCTTTTACATTATTCGAATATTATGGAATTTATTATTTAGTTTAATGCTCTAAGCAATATACATACAATGAAATATAACACTAAATAATGAATAATGCCTTTTATTAAAATAAATAAAATTACATAATTTAAATGATACTCTAGACCATATACTAACATATTTGCTAAATTATCCATGCATACCCATACTCTCTTACTATTTTTAGTATCTACTTTGCTTTGGCCTGATATCTGACCATATTTATTTCATTAGCCTCGAAAGTGTTTCTAACCTACCTTAGCACTAGTTAAGGGTCCCAACAGATATTTAATCTATATATTTTTAGTAACTTTGCTAAATAAATATAGTTTAATAATATCTTATACTTGGTAATATTATTTGTTGGTTTAAATAAAAGCTCAAGCAACCTTTGAATCTCTAATCCATTTAGACCTTTAAAAATGATTCCTATCTTTACCTCATCTTTATTTGACGCTCCATCTACATATGTTATCCATTTATTATTTGGTTGTGAGAGCTCAACATTAAATATCATCATTTCTACCATAAAGTTAGCCAAACATTATGATTTTAAAGTTGGTTGAGGTTCAAAAGTAACTTCAAAAGTATTGATCTATATGGTCTATAAAATTAAGCACCCTTAGAGCTTTGATATATGCAATATTATTCTTCATGGAAGGTTTGTTTGAGCGATCATATCATGTGCCTCAAAGTAATGCCATAATTTGGTAATGCTTACCAATAGGGCTAGGATAACCTTCTTGATGGTAGGGTAGCATAATCCCCCTTTATAGTACTTGCTTACATAATATATTGGATGTTTTTTGCCTCCCTCTTCTTCAACCAACACTAAGGCTACTACCTCATAGGTGGTAGTTAAATAAAGAAATAACTTTTCCTTGACCTAGGGTTACTTGATAAAGAGACATTATATATGATTTTAGCTCTTAGAAAGCTTACTTGCATTCATTTATCCACTATAAAAGGTTTTGATCACCTATAACATCTTGTAGAAAGGTAAATACTTAGTTATAGCAAAGGAGAGAAAATGACTCAATGAAACCAGTTGACCATTCAACATTTATACATGTTATAGATTTCTTGGCTCTTTCATGTCTAATATAGCTTGAATCTTTTCGTGATTGGCCTTAATCCCCTTTTACAATATAAGAAACCTAAAAACTTATCTTATTAAACCCTAAATATACATTTTTCAAGGTTGAGTTTGAGTTAGTATCACCTTAAGATGGAGAAGACCTATCTTAAGTGCTCTAAATGGTCTGTTACCACCTTAGACTTGATCATCATGTTATCGATATATGCCTTTATAAAATCTTTAGTGTGATCTTTAAACATTTTATGTACTAATCTTTGGTAAGTAGCACCTATATTATTTAACCCAAAAGACATTACCATATAGTAGAAAGTTTTGTTATTAATGATGGAGTTAATTTTTTCTTCATTGGCCTTACTTATTAGGATCTGATGGTATCCTTGTATAACATCCATAAAACTCACAAGCTTGTACCTTGCTATAGAGTATAACATTTGGTCCACATTAGGTAGTGGATATGAATCCCTTAGACAAGCTTGATTAAAATCTATTATATTTATATACATTTAGAGTTTTACATTGGGCTTCTTTACTATGACCACATTGACAATCCATTCTCGGTATTAAACCTTGCAAATAAACCCTACCTTGGATAAACCTTTCCACTTCCTATGTGATATCTAATTATCCATCCACTACAAAAATTCTCTTATTTAATTTGCATGATTGTTGAGATAATATTTAGATAATAGGAGATTATATCTAAGTCCACATCCGATATCTTATAGGGTGGTGGCAAAGAAATCTAGATTTTTCCTTAACACCTCTTTAACCTATAATTATATGATTTAATTATCTAAATGACTAATCATGACTGCCTTTCCTTTTGCTAATAGGATTTTTAGTTCCTCCACTAGCGAGCCTTTATTGATTTTACATTCCTTTTCAAATAAGATTGACTTAAAAGGAGACACTGAGAAAACCTCTATGATAACCATCATTTAATATCCATGAGCCATCTTTTAAGAACCCCAAACTATCACCATTTCCTCTTTGCTTGACATTTTCATGGTCATATATCATATAGAGGTGATTACACTTATCAATGCTAATATCAACCTTCTTAGGATTGCATTATAAGCTAAAGGTAAATCAATTACCATAAAGCTTATCTTAAACAAACTGGCCAACCTCATTAATTATGAATTTACCTTATTTGATGCCTACTCCATTTTTAATTAAAAGCTTCCTATGTGCTAGATTGACCATCCACCTAGATTAACTAGTAGTTCTCTTAAGGTAGACAATTGTCCCCCTCACGCCTAGTAAACTATAAGTGGTATAAGTTCATCAAGCTACCCTCATTTACTAGAATTTGTTTAACCTAGAATTGGTCTATTCTTTCTTTTATTACTAATGCATCTTGATGCAGAAATTCTACATATCGAGCATCATTGGGCTCAAATATGATGGTTTTATCCCCCATGATTGAGAGAACCATTTTTTTTACTTCTTTATATCTCACTCTCCTAATTCTTCCTAAGCAATGATGTTAATGGTTTTAAATAATCCCTTTATTTGTTAAGGCCCTAATATGATCTACATCTCCTTTTTAGGTAATATTGAAACCATGTAAGGCTTTATGCTGAATAAACACCTCAATCTCCTTCAATTGGTGGCACTCATCAGTATTATGTCTTGAGCTTAATGAAACTTGTAATATTTAGTCTTATCTTTTAAAGGCTCTAATTTAGGCTTTAAAGGTTAAAGCCAATGAATATCTTTCTCATTCTTTTATTCCTATATTAGGATTTCTGGCTTAGGTATTTGAGAGTGCCTTATAAGGCTATACTTTTTACTTTTGATATTGGATCAAACATTGTAAGATTATGGCTTGCTTCTATCTCGTTAAGTTTGCTTGTACATGTAGAACTCCTCTCGTACGAGCTTATTAGATCCTTAAGGCCTTATTATTCCTAGTCAATTCTTCTAATCTATTTAAATATACTTTCAAGCTTATTCTACCATCTCCTCATAGCTTTTAGGGGCATATTTAATTAAGAAGTCTTAAAATTGTACTATTCATATGTTTTGGGTCATAGTGTCAATTATTATAGTCTTGTTAAGATCCTCTACCTTAGTAGCCTGGCTATTAAATCTTTTGACCTAGGCTTTAAGGCTTTCTCTATGATTTTAGACATGTCTCTATAGGTCTTGGACTATACTAGCTATGAACTTCATCTTGAATTGAATTGATAATTTAGTGAAACTCTTAATTAAACCTAAGCATAGACTCTAATACCATTTTTAAGATACCCTTTTCAAATTTATCAAGAAAACTGGAGAAAGAACACTATCAGATGGATCATGCAGGAGCATTAAGACTTGAAACTTATGTATGTGATGCCTTGGGTCTCTATGCCCATCATAAGAGTTTAGGCAAGGTAATCTTAATTAGGCCGAGAAGGGTATAACCAAGATATTGACTATAAAGGGAGTGAAGTTCACTAATATCTTTAAGTTAACTTTTGCTTTCTTTATCTCAAACTCAATTACCTTTTTAAACTACAATCAAAAAAATCTATTTCATCTAGAATTACCTTTCCAGTCATCCTCTTTTACAATACTATAAAATAAGACTCCTCCTTATCCTTAGGCTCCTAATGGTTCATAACTTATAGCTTTGTACCATTTGTATCATTAACATTAAGGGCATTGGAGGGTTATCCTAAATATATTACCTCTTAAAGGGCTACATTCTCCCTTCATAACTCTAGTAAATCTGGCTACTTCTTGGAGAGTGTTTATAAGATCTTGATGAGGGTTTACTCCATGGATTAAATGATTGGCTCTATTGATGGAAGGTTATTTCCTTCAACCTCCCTAAATGCACCCCATTCTTTATTTGTTGAGCACCTGTGTCTTATACTCTAGCTTCATATTGGTTCACAGTTGTAGGTATATTGGAAGAAAAAGGTGGGTTTATAAGTAATACAAGTAGAAAGAAGGATTTTAATAGGATCCTAGAATGCTGCTTCCTATAGATGATGCTAATGTACAAGGCAATAGACTTACATGTACTAAGGATTTGGAAGTGTTGGTGGGTACTTACAAAGATTTGGAAGTGATGCTAAAGTAAATATTAGATTGAAGGGATAAGTAAGGTTATGAGAATGTAAAGTAACTAAAAAATACATACCTAAATTTAAAGATAAATTAGCTTTCTACAGTTAAGTGAGGGCTCTTATTTAATAAAACCATCAAGTGCATTGAAATAGCTAACCCACTTCTTGATAACAGTTCTTAGAAATTCAAATAGTTATAGATTGTTTGACATATGACCTTTAAGAAACAACATTAGCTACTACCATAAAGTCCTTATCATCGCATCAAGTTAACTAAGTACTTAAAGATAGCCCATCTAACAAATATCTGCTAGTTGTTATAGTTATTATCATAAGTCTAGCTCAATACCTCTCATATGGACATGTGTGGCGCTTATCTTAAGATACTACCTCAATAAGCCAATTAATTAGTTATACCTACCACTCATAAACAGGGGGTTAGTTCTTATATCTGAATCAACAAAGCTACTTATATCATGCATATCAAAACACAATATAATCATAAACATCCTAAAACAAAGCAACCACAATCATAAGGCATAATATAAGCATCATACAAGTAAGTACGAATAATCATAATGAGACATGATGATTGAAAAGGAATATGGTTATTTCTTTCATTAATTAGTAAAATATTATTATGATTTAATCATCATGCTTCATGTAGATTTATACAAAAGACATGCATAGCCGATGCTTATCATGTGATTAGCTTTCTGTAATGACTTTCAAGCTCAACTAGTCATTCCCTCGTAAAGAGGCTTAGTTGCATAGTTGGACCTAGCAGGAGGAGATATCAATATATTTCACCCATTACGCCTCTAAAATTATATAAATAAAATACAAGTATTAATGTTTATTTTTCTTTTGACATTCTCCTTTACTTAAACAATTAATGACCTTATTGACTATCCTCTCAAAAACTCATCAATCTTACCCTTGAATTCTTGAAGGTCATCTTCTCTTTCCTAGCTGCTATACTCCTCTAGTTAGTCTTTCCACTTCACTAAGTACTCATTATGCTTGCCTTTATAGGTTAATATTGTTAATTCTACCAAAATATACTCCACCACCTTGATTGTTGACTTTAACTTTTGTAATGACTAGTCTAGTAGGTTCATTATCAACATCATCCTCCTTATCAGCATAATATAAATGCAGTAAACTCACATGGAACATTAGATGCACCTTTATCCACTTAAGTAGTTTCTGCTTAGGTAGTTACAGATTATAAGCAATTGCACCAACCTTAGTAATTATTAGTACTAATCCTTCATACCTCGGTATCATCTACCTATCCTTTTTCTTTGGGTAAACTTGTTTGGAAAGTAAGCACACCATCACTTTATCTTCTACATCAAATTATATAGGCCATCACTTTGCATTTTTATATTGTTTCATCCTCTTTGATGTGTTCTCTATGTGTGCTCTTAAAATCTTCTCATTTTTGCCTATACTTCTTAGCAAAATTAAATGCTTTTGGATTTTTTCTTGTATAAATAACATCAACTAAGTATGGAAACAGAGGTTGTTGACTTAAAAAAATCTTAAAAAGAGTTTTATTAGAAGTAAAGCATTTTTATGTGATTGAAGTTCAAAAAATGCCTAAGATATTCTTCCAACATACCATTGAATCTCTTCATCTATCCATCAATTTACAAATGAAAAATTATAGATATATCTTATCTAAACCCTAACAATTAAAATAATTCTACATAAATAATGTTAAAAAATTCTTCCATCATGATTACTAACAATACTTTATGATACTCCCTAATATTTCATCAAATGCTTAAAATATACCCTAATTGTGTGTTTTAGATTTGTAAAATTTGAGCATTGGGATAAAGGTAGCATATTTTAAAATTTGATCTCGTCCAGTTCTTTTAAATTTGATCTTGTAAAAAGGTCTTCACGTGACTAAAGGATAAGTGAGTGAAGTGTTCTTACCAATTTTGCTTGCTTCAAAGTAAGCTTAGTTTGAGTAAGGAAATGACTCATTGGAATGTTATCCATCACAATAAATTTAGCCCTAATAATAATGACACCAATCCTAAAGATAATGAATTACCCTTAACAACTTTTTCTTATGAGTTATGTATCTCCTTTAAGCTTTAGTTAACTTGTAACTTTCAAATGCTATTGGGTGTCCATCTTGCATCAATACCCCTCCTATTGTAAAGTTTAAGGCATTGGTTTGCATTCAAAGGGCATAAACATGTTAGGTAGTTATAAAATGAGATCACTCATAATAATTTCCTTCAGATTTTTCAATGCCTCTTAGCACTAATTAGTCCATTTTCAATAATTTTCTTTCTATAATAACTTAGTCAAGGGAAGGATGTGTTGAAAGTATCCTTGAATAAATTGCCTAAATAGTTTACTACTCTAAAAAATGATAGTAGCTTGGTGATGGAAGTAGAGATCCTTTAATCTTTGATTATCTTCACCTTATCTTGGTTCATTCAGATGTAACCTTGGTTAATGACATGACTAAAGAACTTGATTCTAGTATGCCAAAATGTACATTTCTCATTTTTCATAAAGAGTTAATTATATCACAATCTATTAAACATGAGTCATAAATATTCTTAATGCTCTTCCAAGGTTGCATTATACACCATAATATGATCCAAATACACCAATAAAAACTTATCCAAATATTCATGAAAAATCTGGTTTATTAAAGTGTAAAAAGTAGTAGGAGCATTGATCAGTCTAAAAGAAATAAAAAGAAATTCAAAAGCACCATATTGAGTTACACATACCATCTTGGTTGTCCCCTTTAGTAACCCTCACTTGGTGATAGTCTGATCTCAAATCAAACTTTATGAAATATTTAACATGACCTAATTAATGAAATAGATATGTGAACAAAGGTATCAAGTATTTATTCTTTATAGTAACTTTATTTAAAGCCCGATAATCTACACATAGTTATAAGCTCTTATCTTATTTTTTATGAAAAAAATTAAAGTGCCAAGTACAACATTCACAGGTTGAATGAATCCAACTCCTAACAACATGTCCAATTATTTTCTTAACTTAGCAAGCTTTAGTGGTGCCATATGATGAGGGACCCTAACAAATGGTCTTGCCCTTAGAACTAGTTCAATGTTATGGTCAATCCGTTATTAAAGAGGTAAAGTCTCTGACAACTTATCAAGCATGACATCATCAAACTCCAATACTACCTCTTTGATCAACTACAAACATTTTGGTTCGTGCTCTAGCTCTTTTAACATTAGGACTATCATATAAGTCAGTTATTCTTATTTTACCCTGTTGTTTAGTTGTAAAGCTGAAATCATCTTCTTTTCATATATTAAGCTCGGGACCATCAAGATAACATAACCTTTCCCCCCATTAATAGTAAATAGTTTACTGCCAGAACTGGTATAACACAACTCCTTTTCAGAAAATCTATGCCTAGTACAAGATTGAAGTCATCCATGGGCACTATAATAAAGTCCACCTTACCCATCCAAAAACCTATATGACGTACGACCTCTTGTGCAACCTTTATTATTTTAATAGCTTCCAAATTTACAACTTTTAACTTCCTAGTATCCTTTTATACTTGTAATTTTAATTAAGGGGCTAATGAATCAATTATGAAATTATTTGTCACACCTGTATCTGTCAAGGCTTTGATAGATTTTCCATTGATAATAAAATCAACATACATTAATCCTCTCTCCATGGAAGTTTTATTAGTCTTTTTTTTTATCTTTTAAGAGCTCCTAATAATCAAAGAGCTCCAACCATCTTAACTTCATTTGGATCTTCTTCTGCATCATCCCTTTAGTATTTTTCTTTTTCATTGAGAGTTTTCAACATACTTAATGCTCCATTATGAGGACATTCTGTAATGCTATATGGTCTATAGCAAAAAAAAAAACTTTATATTATGGGGTTTCCTTGAGACCAGATTACCCCTAGCTTGAGTTCAAGGTTCTCACCTATTAAAGTTTCTTAAGGAAAATTGGTTTCTATTTTCTAACACCTTAGTTATTAGCACTTTCTAGAGTATGAGTTGCCAAACCTAGTATTCCATGTAAAGATTTTGTTTTCACCTATTCTTTTAACTCTCATTTTTTTTAGGGATGAAAATTTCCACTTCAAAGAGTTATCCAAGTAGTCATTCATACTTTTTGCAGCTGCAATAGCCATAATAAGATCTTTCATCCTCTACTTTTACAACTCATTTTTGACCCAAGGTTTTAATTAATCCCTTTTAAAAATTGATAGATTTTATTAGTTTCAACTATATTTGGTGTATCTAAGATTAATGCAGAGAAGCTTCAACATACTCTTTAATAGAAGTTGTATATCTTACTTTAATTAATTTCTATCTTACATTGTAGGCCACACCCGTTGGACAAATTTAAGTTTTCAACTTTTTCTTGAGCGCATCTTAAGTGTAATAATGCACTTTCCTTCATGTATCTCTCGCCCGTATTATAGTTAGAAATCAAACTCTGTCAAGTGTTTTTGCCATCTCACTTACTTTGAAGTAAACATTTCTTTAACCTAAAGTACATTTATGATAAGTATCAAAAGTATTATTTTTATAAATATTTAAAATTTTTATTTTTATGATATTTTTTAAAATAAATTCTTATGTTTTGATATTTTTTAAAATTAGAAAAACAATAACTGAATGTTAAGATATAAAAAATTCAATTTGGATTAGGATCAAAATTAAGAATTATTTAGACTTTATAATACTTGTACTCTGACCACTTCAAAATTTTAATTAGAATGAAAGAAAGGCGTAAATTTAGTTTGTTTTGTTTTAATTTTGGAAAAAAAGTTAGTCTTTTTTCCCCCAAAAAATTCGGGGCGGAAAGTTGGTTTGTTAATTTTGAAGAAGAGGCGAGGCGAGGCGAAGAGGTTAGTGATTAAAGGCTGATTTCCAAGCCCAAGTCTTTGGTTTTCTTTACTTGCTTTACAATCATGACCTACAAGACACGCTATTAATTATTAATATTTGGTGAAAGTTGCATAAAGACCATACTTTTTTATACATTAAGAAAGAAACTCATCCAAGATTCCTTTCTCTTTTCTTAATCCAATTAAATAATAATAATAATACATGTCTTTTTTATGGTATTGATGAATTGGCTCTTGATCCTTTTCTATTGACTCATCATTGCTACACCCTTTTCTAATTCTATTAACCAAAACGATATAATGATTATGTTTTCTTCACTTTAAATGAAATTGAGCTTTCACTTTTTTTATTTAAAAAAAAACAGATATTAAAGCAGCCGAAAAAGTCGATAAATCAATGAACATGGAGATGATAATGGTTTTTAACTAAAATTTCAAATTCAAATAATAAAACAAAATAACATGGTTTGAACAGGGAAAATATTTATTTATATTTATTCCATAATTTCCTAAATACTTGCAACTGAACACATTTCCTGCCTATGACATTTTCATCATACTACGGAATATAATTGAAGCCACTCAGTTTTATTCTATTATTTTATTAATATGTTAGCTGTATAATAACGTTAATTATATTTAAATAAATATTTTTTTTCATTATTTATAATAGAGAAGTCTCATAATTTAAATTAAATTTCTCATGCAAGATTATTTATATAAATATATGTTATTCATTTACAATATTTAATAATAATAATATTTATTATTATGTTATTGATTAGTTAAAAAAAATTATGTAATTCAAGAATTTGTGGTACCAAAATTAAAGGGCCCATTTTACCTCTTGCATTAGGTATAGAGTACGACGCAAGTCATCTTCATGGAATTAGTCACTTTCACAAAAACTACTAGTAATGAATGACATGAAAGTGAACCTAACCATTACTCACGCTCCATCTGCCCCCTATCCCAATCACTATATATGCAACCCCCTCAACAACTTTCCTCATAGTAACCCAAACCCATCACCCATTTATTCCCCTTGAACAAGGGAAAACAAAAAACCTCCTCCCACAGTGTTCTCTTCTTCCTCTCTTGCAATGGCAAGTTTTGTTCATGCAATTGTAGCCTTGTCTATGGTGGTGGTGCCATGTTTGGCCACAGATTACACGGTAGGAGACACCAGTGGCTGGGCAACTGGCGTTGATTATAGTACTTGGACTAGTGGCAAGACCTTTAAAGTTGGTGACAACCTTGGTTAGTCTCTCTTCTTACTATATTTTCTATCATCCATGTATTCCCTTGTAAATTAAGATCTCATAGTTAATTTCTAAATTTTTTTGATTTCATAAATCAGTATTAATTGTTCTGAAAATTTTCAAACATCAAAAAGGCATAATACTGTAATAATTAAATAATAATATACTTTAATCATCAAATAATAGCATGATATCTATATTTCATTGAAAAAAAATATATCAACACGATATATATAACATATTCTAATTAAGTGGGAGATTTAAAGGAAGATTAAGGGGGGTTAATGTTTCTTGAAATCACAAAATGGTGCAGTATTTAACTATGGAGGAGGACACACGGTGGACGAAGTGAGTGAAAGTGACTACAAGACATGCACAGTAGGCAATGCAATTACATCAGATAAGAGCGGAGCCACCACCATTGCACTTAAGACAGCAGGATCTCACTACTTCATTTGTGGAGTCGTCGGGCATTGCGGAAACGGCATGAAGCTAGCAGTTACCGTCAAAACAGCAGGATCATCAACGCCCACCACGACTCCTTCTCCGGCCACCTCTACCACAACTGGAACTGGTAGCAATACTACCACCGTCAACAAACCTTCCTCCACCAATTCCGAGTCTGCTTCAGGAATTGTTCCTCCGTTTGAGGCTATATTTATGACCTTGATCGCATTTTCTGTCATGGTATTCTGGTTGTAAAGCCTTTGGCATGGTGAGAGTTGTGGGTTAAGCCAGGGCAGAGGCAGTGCTCTAATTTCTTTGTATTATTCCCGATTATTGCTCTTGTCATTATGATGTTGAGTAGGTGGTGTATAATTATGGATTTTAGGTGCATTTTATTTAATCATACTTTATGATTATGATTATTATTATTATATATTCCATATCTTTTTACTATCCTCCAATATCTTAAAAAGGAATTGTAGGAAAAAAGAGAATGCTGGAGCATGTGATAATTCTTGAAAATAAATTATTAAAAAAATTAAATGAATGTCAATTTATAAAATTATGATTTAAATTTTCAATAATTTCATACACTCGTTCATTAATTCATTAATTAAACCATTAATAGTTACAAACATAAAGTACCTTTTTAGACTTTATTACTGCAATGGATCAATAAATATCTTTGTTGATTCACCTTATAACTTTATATACTTAGCTTTATCATAAATTAAAAGAAGGGATATATTTTTTAATTTATTTTAATATATTTCAAAATTAAATTTATTTATAGATAAATTACTGAAATCTTCTTGAAATTATAATATAATTTTGATCATATCTTTAAAAATAAAGATTAAAGGAATTTTTCAAAAATAACTCCCATCAAATAACTTTCTGCAACTTTATTAACTCCAACTTCTTTAAAAAAAAAACATATAATATTTTTAATAAAATTATATTATAAGAAAAAAGAAAATTTTAGAAAATTTTTAATAAAATCTGATGATATTTTAGAAAGTGAATAAAATCCTAAATAAATATATATATAAAAAATAAACATAATTAAACAATTCAAATAAAAAATGTGGAACAAACAAATTTTACAAAAAACATATAACAACAAAAAATGCAAGAAATAAACTCAATCAAAAACATATATGAAAAAAAATTGATAAAGAACAAAAGGAGAATGCTAGATCCAAGAACCATAATTATTTACTATAATGATGACGAATGGACAAATTTAATAAAGTGTACTAATTTTGAATCTAGGGTATTCTTGTTCTATCATAATGCTCATTCAATCTTCTTCAACAAATAATTATAATAAAAATCAAATTGAATAATGATAAATCAATAATGGACATAAGACTATCCATCACTCAAAGTAGAAAATAATGTTACTTTAAGGTTCTATTTGGAGTTAAAAAGCAGACAAGAAGATATCATGAAGTATCTATTATGTATCAATTCTAAAAGCATGCATAATCTTTTAACTGGCAACTTAAACATAGAATCAGATGAAAGTTTTGTTTACAGTTAGATGTATTCTTCCAAGAAATCTCATTTACAATGATAGAATACACATCAACTATGAGCAAATAAATCATAACTATAGTAATTGAACAAGATGAAAATTAAAATGAAATTTTGTTCGTAGTGAGATGTATCCCATATGTATGTCAAATGTATCCCGTAATAAAATCACATATAAAATGATACAATACACACAAATTATGAGCAAATAAATAGTGGGTAATATTATTGAATAAAATTAGGATAAAGATGAAAATTATGTTTACAATGAGATGTATCTCTTTTGTATGCCAAATGTATCACTCAACGAAACCACATCAACTATTATACAATACACATTAATTATGGGCAAACAAACAATAACTATTTTAATTAAATAAGATGAAGATGAAGATAAAGTTTTATTCACAGTGAGATGTATCCCTTTTATATGCTAAATATATCCCTCAACAAAACTACATATGTAATGATAGAATACTCATAATTTATAGACAAACAAACAATAAGTGTTGGCAAGGTGTTTGCATCAATTGTTCCGTGGCAGAGGCATGGGCCAAGTCACAATCGAATGCCATGGGCGCTTGTGTATACTGAATGCGCTATAAGGCTAGGGTATGCGCATTTCCTAACACCAATTGGTTTTGGGAGAGTTGGTAGCGCCTGAGGTCCTACAATAAGTATTGTAATTGAACAAGATGAGGATAAAGATGAAAGTTATGTTTGTAGTGAGTTGTATCCTTTTTATATGATAAATGTATCCCTTAACAAAATCACATCTACAATGATACAATACATATTAATTATGGATAAACAAAAATCAACAACTATAACTGAACAACATGCATAAATCAAAAAGCATTTGCACATAATAAAAATCATAATATAACTATATCTAATGAATAAAAATATAAAAAATAAAATATAAATAGATCAACTGATATAAAAAAATTCATAAACAATAACTACGCGTAACCTTAGAATAGCAAATACAATTGATAATCAATACAAAGATAAAAAAGAAAAAGCAAATAAAATGGGTTAAAACCTTGCAAGCTCTTTGACGACTTTCTTTACTTGATTCTCCAATAACCATATTAATTTTCTTTTGAAGACCCATGTTTTCTTGAAATGAGTTATTCCTTGGATTCAAAAATTAAACATCAAATAGACTTCTGTTTAACCCCTTTTTTATTTTTTTGAAAAAGTAATATTTTTCTTACTTATTTGGAATATTAGAGAAACAAATAAGAAAAGTAATTTACAAATGATCTTGAAAGAAGAAGAAATAAAATAGATAAAGAATGAAGTGGATGTGATGAGAAAATAAAGAAGAAATAAAAGAGGAGAAAATAAAGGTTGAAGAAGAAAAGTTGGTAAAAGTAAAAAAAAAAAGAAGTGTAAAAATGCATTCTTAACTAAAATTAGGTAATTTTTAAAAAATAAGTATTTAAGCCAAATTTCTTAAAAAGCTAAACTTAAAACTTATGAATTTTTGTAATTAACCTAAAGATTAATTAAACCATCTTTTAGTTTGAATCTCGTTTATTGATTGTAACCCATTTTTGCATTAAACTAAGCCTATTTTTAGATAATATATTTATACCTTTTATTTAAATTTTATAAGTAATATGGCTAAATTATATATTTTTCTAATTTATATCTAATATATTATTACATACAATATCTTTTTTAGTTTTATTTTTTTATTCTTAGGGAAATAAAATAAAAAGATGTAGCAAAAAGAGAAAATGTTGATTTAATGAGAAAGTGATCTTAATAAAAAGGGAAAAAATAAGACACCATATAGAATGGAGTTAAGCAATGTATGAGAGGAGGAAATTCAGACGTACCATAAGAGGGTCAATTAACAGAAAAGTTAGAATTTTGGAAAATTAGTAAGGGCAATCTTGGAAATTCCAATTTTAGGGATTAAATTGCTAATAATGGAAGTTGAGGGACTTAATTATAATATTTAAAGGTTATGAAAGGACCTATTTGGTAAAATTGAAAGTTTAAGGGTTAAATTATAAATCCTTAAAAATTTAAGGACTAAAGTGGTATTTTTACCAATTTAAGCTATGACTTATCTTATTAAAAGACTTATATTGATAAAATTAAATAGAAAATCAAGAAAAGAAGGAGAGAAAGTAGAAATATAAAGGGGGAAGGAGAAAGGAAGAAGAAAATCATTTTCTAGGTAATTTCTTAACCATTTTTCATGATTTTTTTTTTAAAGAAATTGATAGAAAAAGTTGTAGTTTTTGATTTTTTATCATTTGATATAAGTTTTTCCTTGAGAAAGTGGAGGATTAAGTTGGAGGAAGTAAAGGAAGGATTAGGGATTTTGGGAGGTTTCATGAAAAGTGATGATTTAAGTTGATTTTACGGTAGAATAACATGCATTTATTATGATTTAAGCTTTGAAATGAATTAAAATGATGTAAAATATCTTGTACAAGGAGAGGAAGATTCGGTCAAGTATTGAAGGATGATGAATATATGTTTTAGGTTGATTAAATGCATGAAAATGAAAGATAATGTGATAGAATTAATGATTTTGATAAGAAATGTGGAAACATTTAAATGAAATGGTAAGAATAACCAATAACCTATTCGACCAAAGAAGGAATGGTATGAAGTTGTTGAGTTTAATGTGAAATGAATGTATATTAATGTGAATTAAGATGGAAAATAATGGTTTAAGGTGTAAGAAGTGAATAAAATTTAAAGAAAATCAATGAGAATAAAGATGGGGATATACAATTATTTTTGATCCATGAAGCAATTATTATTATTGAATGTGTGTGATGATGGAAATGTGTTATAATGATTGAAAATGAATGATATTTGATGAATAAAGTGTAACATTTTAGGTGGATTGAATATTAAATGTGCAAATTATTATATATTGTGTGTAAATATTGAGAATTGTGTAATATATTATGTTTTCTGCAGGTGGATTTATAGATTTGGAAGATTTGATAGGATATCAGAATTATAGATGGAACTCTGTCGAAATTCTGTCAGAATTCTATGATTTGGATAAGTTGATAAATAAGTTATAAAAGATAATAAAAGTATGCAATTGTATGGATATTAAGCAATTTATGTGTATTGAAGTGGTTGGGAGTGAGAAGTGAATTTGAGTTATTCTGATAATTCTGTTACTATTTTGTAATTGTAGTAGAAGTTAACAAAAGCATTTTAGAAAAGGGTAAGGAAGTGGAGGAGATTCTTTATCGAGGTTCATGCATAATAAATAAACATTATTTATGTTTGAAATGGATTTAAGTTTTAATAATTGTTTAATTAACTGTTTTTGATGATCAGTTGCAGAATGGGTATGGATGTTATCTTTGATTTCTCATTATGTATATTCGTTTACTTAATTAAATAAATGATGAACTTATGTTATTTGATTTCACCATAATTAATTTATAATTCTATATTTATAATCAATAATAGACAGTCTATATTAATATGGATGGATTACAGTGAGATATCCCTCATCGGGTTAAAGGTTGAGATCCGTTCCCTCTTTGATGAGAGGTGTGCATACTAGATTATAAGATATCACCTCGGGATGGGATTGAGAGCCTTCTCCTATCTGGGTTACAGTGATATGATTACTGTAACTTGTGATACAGGTTACTATAACTTGTGATGTAAGTTATTGAAATAATGGAAATAGTTAATAATGCAAAATGATTTTCTTGCATGTTTTATTATTTCAAAATTATGCAATAAGTGATGATTATGATTTTTAAATGTTTATTTTTTTACATGTTAAAGATGGAATGTAATTTGTATTTGTTTCATTATTATTTATATTTTTATTTAACACTGTTATATAAGCATCGTTTATTATGCACCATTGAGTTTATACTCAACGTTCCTTTTTTATGAACGCAGATCATAGCAGTAAAAGAAATAAAGATTAGGCAAGATTTGCACCTGGCAAGCTGAAGCTATTAAAGGAGAACGTTTACATCTTTTTTAAAACCATGTTTTACGATGGATATAATTTACATCTTTTTTAAAACCATGTTTTACGATGGATCTAGCAATTCTATACATAGAAAACATCACATACAGAGAAGATTATATAAGGAGAATGAAAAACTTACTTTAAGCCGATCTCCTTCTTTCTTTATCCTTCTGAAAAGTTATAGCAAACTTTTCAATCCCTAAAGATAGATGATCTCCAAACTATCCACACAAGTTAAGAGAATGATTAGTAATCAAATTACTAGTTTTGTTTAGAGACTATTAAAATAAAACATAAAAGAGAAAGGATGAAGATGATGATTGAATTCGGTTTTCTTCTTAATGTTCTATCAAAATCAAATTACTTTACCTTGTTCTTGAGCTTTAAAATTCTTTGAAAGTAGAAAGAAAAAGAGGCAGCCAAAATATGCTTCTGTCACTCAATATGTTTTCACCAAAACATAATAATATAACTCTAATTGTCACATCCGTACATATAGGCCTCGTAGTATGGGTGTGTGCATGACAATAAGATTGAATGCATATGTGATATAGAAGGAAAAGATGTTAAGATGATGAATTTATACGATACATGTCTTCGTATTTAAATAGTGATACGAGATGTATTACTCGAGTAAAATAGGAAATAAAGTTGGTATTGATTTAATTAAGTGCATATCGTCATTTTGGATATTTTAAAAAAATGCATGGAAATAGTAAATACGAGGGTGTGATTGCATGGATAAAGGTGTATGGTAAGTATGGTGTACCTAAGGTCTTAATTTAGTCAAAATCCCTTAATTTAGCCCAAATTCCTCTTCTTCTTCATGTCATACACCCCTCCTTCTCTTCTTCTTCCTCTTCTTCCATTTTCTTCCATACCCAAAGCTAAGAGAGTGGATTTCATCCATTTTCTTGCAAGAAAACATCCTTTAATCATTAAAAAGACCTAAACTCAACTTGGTTTTGT
>CANYBF010413248.1:0-14659 GCA_948192965.1 Dalechampia spathulata
TCACCACTCCCTAAACTACTTTTCCAATTTCCTATACACTTTTACATATTCCAATCCCACTTCTATTTAATTATTCTATTTAAAATATAATCTAAATTATTTTATTTCCATTCATATTTATCTATTTATTATCTTCTATAATACAAATTTTCTTATTTCCTAATTATGATATTATTTTTAACAATTATGACATCATAATGTTATCATAATTAAAATTAATACTTTTACCTTTTCTAATATTTATATTTTATTATCTAATTATACTAATTCATCCTTACTACATCATTTTTTGTTTTCCAATAAAAATTATAATTAATTCCACTTGCTTTCATCATCATTACCTCATTATGACATCATAATTAATTTTTAATTCAAAATTTTCAAAATTTGCATATATCTAATTTAAGTTAATACAATTACTATGATCAAAACCATTCACTCAAAATCAATGTATATAACATAGAATCCTCATTTTTGTGACATTTAGAGTCTGTTTTAGGGGTTTCGGTAAAATTTTCAATTTCCTCTTTTAAGCTTTAAACTCAATTCTTATCATATACTTATCAACATAAGCATAATTTCATATCATTTTCATGCCAATAACATATATAACACAACATAATATCAATTTATGAATGCACAATGCACCTTGAAATTCAAGATGTGACAATTAAAGTTAAGGTGAAGGTTTTTAGGATTTTTAACTAACTAAGAATAATATCTTGGATCAATATCTTGGATTTAGATGATATTTGACTTGATGAAAAAATCTTAAGTTGAGATTTTTTATTAGAATTTCTATTTCAATAAATTTAAGAGCTTGTAAATTAAACAGATTAGAGGCTAATATAGATAAAAGCAAAAAGGACATAAGTTCAACTTGGATTAGCAAGTTTGAGCGTATAGGTTTTGAAATTTTCATCATAATTGTTGTTTTTCTTATGCATTTAAGAATGTGAAAGTATTTTCTTTTGGTTCATGTGAAAGGAGTGATACAAGAAATTTGTGAGGTTTTATGTTTGATCAACTTAAAGGACTATAATAATTCTTGTATTGATTTTATTTTTTAATCATATAGTGAAGATAAATATTTATACATGAATATAAGTAATTGGTATCATATCACAGAAATTTTTTTACATTCACGGGCAAATATAGAAAGATAATTCAATAGGAGCATATTGTTATACAAATCTCAAAGAAAAAAGGTAAGATATATAATTTTAGTGAATAAACTTCAAGAACTTAAATAATTATATATAAAAAATTAATAATATTTTCTTTGAAGCTATTTAACCAATCCATACACCGCAGAGAGCAACATTTGCTAAAACACAACTAAATAAGGCATATATCAATCCTCCTCTAAATCCACCCTTGTTTGTGTTATTTTTCTGTTTTGTTTTTATTTGCTTTCTCTTCCCAACAAATGAGAAGCTGACGATCTCATGATATTCAAGATCTTAGCAGGGCGAGAGATTTGTAAAGTCATATGCAGCGCCTGGCTCCACTTGCAACCTCGTTTTGGGCTAAAATGCGGTTCTTCTATCAGATTACCGAGTTGGCATGCAAATAGAAACAGCTGCAGCCATACCTCTTCATCTAAAAAAGCATCACAAAAATTAAATTCATATTTACAGATTCCAAAGAAAGCGAGTCCCCGAAGAAGACTTTCATCTGGAAAATCATCTCAAGTTGCATTCTAGATGGAGTTATTAATGAAAACTAAAAGCAGCCTTATGAGCAAAATTTGCTGAAAGATAACTTACCAAAATGGTCAATTTGTTTCTTTCTTTTCTTTGTTTTTTCTTCAAAAGAAAATTGTAACAATTTAATTTAAATACTAAATGATTTCTGGTTCAATAAAATCAATTGTATATAATTTCTATAAAACATAGAGTATAAGGTCTTATTCTTTTGTTTTGTAAGAAAGGAGAATATTGGACATCCAAATTACATAAGATTACTAAATCATTTTTCCACCAGATTCAGTCTCACCTGAGAAATATGGGCGGTTGACGCAAAAAGATATATATGTATAATAATATAACATAATCAATTATATTAGATAATAGTTATAAGTGGGTGTCGACATTTTGATCCAAAAAGTCTGACGAAAAAGATGTAAAGAAGCTGGAACAGTAGTTGCATCTAAGGAAGGATGACCACATTATGTCTTCATCATTCTATAACACAATTACTTAACTGCCCCTCACTCTCGTACTCCTTTTCTAACTAGTAATTCCAGGCGACATCTCAAATTGATAAGCAATTGTGCTTACTAATTTTTTTTTATATTAAAGTACGTTCTTTTCAGTTTATCTTATCTATTTCAAATTTCAAATTTCAAATTTCACTTTCATAAAATTAGTTTGTTACTATCAATTTTAGGTCCACTTTTCGTTAACGCCGCAATTGCTTAGAGATTATTGAATTTGCAAAAGAATAAACAGCTTTTGCTTTTTCTTTTTGGAATATGAATAGATTTACTCTTTTAATATTTTGTAAAATAATTGGATTTTCTATTATCCTTTATTTTTTTCACATGAAACTAAGTATAGAAATTGATTTATCCTGACCAACTGCAATATTTTTACCTTCGACATGTTGTAATAAACTAAAAGACAAAGGGTATATAAGTAAGTACAGAAGTTTCAACCCTATTCATGGTCGCCTTAGGAGGGTTTGATTTTGATATTCGCATTCCTCTCGCCAACTAACCCTTGAAGAATAAGAAGACGAAGAAGAAGAAGAAGAAGAAAATGGGTGTGTTTAGGGATTCTGTATCAGTATCCATAAGAGTCATTCTAAGGAAAAGCATAAGCATGTTTGATGAACTTGCTTGCTTACTGGTTGATTTCCTATCAATTCTTTTATCAACTGTCAGATTTTATTCTTCAACTAGCTTCCGTTTTGGTCAATCTGTTTATCCCAGGTACTACTCTCCCATGGCTGCTCGGCATGATTGCTAGCCATATAATTCCCATGCCTGCTACTTCTTAAGTTCTTCTTTCTAGATAAACTTTCTACTTATGATACATATATATATATATATATGTTGTTGTTTCCTGTATGTATCATAAATCATTTAATTTTGTATCTTTGGTTAAATTGAGATATACATTAATAAGATTGCCCATTTATGCATCATTTTTGGTAAATTTTTCGAACAAAGGTGGAAATCAAACTAGACCGAAGCAATATATATAATGTATGATGTTTCAAGTGGATCTCACCCAAGTGCAGTTGCATCTAATGCTTCATCTCTTGGATAAGCTGAGGAATCTTTAATTTATGATCAACTTGTAAAAGAGCGATTCTTTCACCAAAACTATCAGTGACTTTACATGATCTAGACTGATTTTTTAATTTCATTTTTCAGAAATGTAGACTAAAATTGTTCATAATTGAACAAGAATTTCATGACTAAGTATTTAGTATTTGGCCAATTCTAAGTACAAAGAGACAAGGAATGTTGGTATTTTTTCTAAAAATGGAAAAGCATATGATTAATTCAGGTTATAAAACTAAGTTAGGGCTCTTAGAACTAGTCGATGGGATAAAAGCTTTAGGCAAATATGAATTCTGCATCCTTTGCTTTTCTTCCATGATTCAAGTTATAAAAACTTTAAAAATTCAATTAAATCAAATATATTTATTTAAAATTTATAAATAAATTTTATAAAACTTATGAAATTGATTTAAATTAAACATTACCTTCGAATATCTTCAACTTTCAATCTTCTTTCACCAAGAAGTTCTCTTATGAATTTTCGTCTAACCTTTTATGATGATGGCAGAGGTTAAGACCTCGAAAAAATTTGTTAAGGTTAAATCAAATTATAATAAATGGATAAAAATGTAAGAATTTCCTTTAAGATATTTTTTATCATATTTCTATTTTTTTGCTTTGCTTGAGTCTATTTTAGTATTTTAATTTATTATCATTAATTTGTTTATTTTCCACAATAATAAAATAACAACATAAAAAAATAATAAGCTAATCATTTTAATTTTAAAAAAGAAAAAGATGAATGTCATGGAAAGTCAAAATTATAATTATCTATGTAGAATCATGTAATTTGTAAAATTCATGAAAACTAATATATAATTAAAAACAAAAAATATATTGAATCATATAAAAATATCTAATTCTTTAAATTCAAATGAATTTTCACTTATTCAAATCATTCAAAATATAATAATTTATTAAATTTACATGATAAATTTTCTCTTATATCAGTTTAAATATCTTATTAGATGTTACCAATGAAAATCATAGAATCAATTATAATGTTGTATATTATTATATAAATTAAAAATGTTATTTCAAAAAAAATTGAAATTGAAATTGAAGTTAACAAAATAAAACTTATAACATATAAAGTTAATGTATGACTAACTTAAAAGAATTTAGAATCCAATATTAAATTAATTTAATGCTTGTTTATAGGTAAAATAGAATGAGAATTATAATAAAAATAGATGAATTATAGTATTAACAAAAAAATAATGAAAATATTGATTTTGTTGCTTCATTCTTAATCCAAACACTAGCGAAAGGTAACAAATTTTATGCTTTGATGGGTGAACATTTGGTAATGCTTGAGGTATTTGATTTCAATTTGTTGTAATAATTGAATATCAAGGAAGATCTTTTAACTTTAGTACATAAAGAATTAGGAAGTTTAATATGTAAACTTAATGGAAAAGAATATGTTATTGACTATGATTTGATGAAAGTTATGTTTAGGTAACCTAAGGGCAGAGTGCATGACTTACACCCAAATTTTCATGTTCAATAATTTTAATATGAATTAAGAGGTCAAAATATTAATTAAAATGTTCATAATGCACAAAATGATCTTAAATGGAATATGTTGCATACTTTTATGTATTATTTAATGTTTAGCAAGAAGGATGATGATAGATGTTTTAATGTTTTACTATCAACCATATTTCTTAGTCTTTTATTAAAATTATTTATTATAGATATGTGTCATTATGTTAGGACAAGTAATTTTAGGTTTGATGAAACATTTTTGCATTGATTATTTCAAGCTAACCTCTATGTCACCATATTTTATGAATGAAAGTTTGAGATTGAAGCAAGATTATTGTCTTACTCATTTAAGGGTTAAGTCTTATTTATCTAACCCTACCTTAATTGTATGGTATCAATACTTCAATCTAAGTAACATGGGTAAAAGGTGCAATCTTTTAGTAAAGAATGTATAGTTTGTATGAGTTCTTCATCTTGCTACCTTAACAATAGTCAATATGCTTTAATGGTTCAAAGATCCTATATTTATTATTTATCTTAGATAAAATAGCTCTTATAGAGCTCCATCAAGAGTTGCTAGTTGGTAGTTAAGGAGTAACAGGTTCTTTATAAGCTATATTTTATGGAGGAGGCACCTATCCTATACTTCCAAACTCATCACTAAGAAAACCTTACTAATATAGAGATGTGCCTAGGATAGCATTTTCTAAGTCACCTAGCATATGCTCTAACCTTGATTAAAAAGGATTATTTGGAGAATAAGGTAACTTAAAATCTCCTCTTAATCGCTTGAGTTAATCACTTCTTTAAGCCCTTGTCGCTCAAACCTAGAAAGAGGATATTCTAAAAATAAGGATCCACCTTAAGGACTAGTATTTAAGGTTATAACAATATAATGAAAAAATGTTTGTCCATGTTAGGACATGCTCTAGTCGATTATTGGCTTTAATGAGTGTCATCCCTTTGATCTCGGTGAAAGTAAGTAATCCTTTATTAAATGAAATGAGTATTAAAATAAAAAGAGACTTGAATTACTTCATGTATTTCTAGATTACCTAAAATAATAAGAACATAATATGAAATTAGGAATTCTAGTTAGGATCCTTTCTATAAAATATGAGAAGGGGAACCACTTTGGTGTTCATATCGTATAAGTGAATCATTTAGTTAATGTTAAAATACTTTACAAGGTAAGTTTAGGTTTAAGACCATGTGAAGAATGAAATTATGTTCATAACTTAATGCTAGCTTCAATCCCTACATCCAAAAGATAAGAAAATGGTAGTGATTCTGAGAATGCTAATTAAGAACCTCTATGATATAAGCTAAACATGATTCTACTTTAGCTTTATTGCTTCAATGACTTGAAGAAAGTAACTAACACATATATTCATGTCTTTCTCACATTGAAACTTCTATCCAACAAATTGAGTGTCACCAATGACATTCAAAAGAGAAGCTTAACTGGTATTTTATAATTATTGACATTGATGTTCTATCTCTCATATATTCTTCTCCTTTTCATTAAATACTTTAAAGAAGTTTTCTTTCCTTTTCACTTCTCTTTTTTTTTTTACATTTAGTTATATTAAGGATAATGAATCTTTTATTTATATGGGGGAGGGTGTGTTTTATAAGTCTATGTCTTCCAGTTTTTAGTTTAATTTGATTTTTTAGTCTTATTTTAGTTGGTTTTTTTGGTTAATGTTTTATTTTTATCGAATTGATAGGTCTATTTAAGACTTTTCTTAAGCAAGATTTTATTTAAACCCATATCATTCATATGTTTCAAATGAGTAGGATCATAGGTCAAAAACATTACTAGTTAAGATAAAGGGACATAATTCATAAATAAGGATTCTCTACACTTAGTACATGTAAGTAAGTTAAAAATGCTCTTATGATTATTTTAATTATGCTTAAAATGTGGTGTAATTTTTTATCTTTAAAAAATAACAATCAAAAATTTTTGCTCCACTGTTCTTAATTATTAGAAATAAGGGCATGGACCACAAGTTTATTTTTATGAACCATGACAAGATCATAAGCATTATTAGTAGTTGCTTCGAAGTATGACTTAGTTGAATAAGTCATCTATGTTATGGTTTGCTCCGTTAATATACTTGACTTAAAAAAAACTAAATGATAACTTAAGTAATGTTTATGCTTATCAAAGTAGTAAATATAGATGTTTCATTTAAAAATATAAAAAAAGAAAAATAAACTAAAACTTTGGCCAAGATTTTTAGTGACTTTGTAAACATGGCTCTAAGTTATATTATATATGCTTTACAAAGTAGCTTGTTTTGAATTTTATGTTTTCTTCTTCGTCAGTATAGTTACTTTAATGTACCCTATGAATTTCGTATCATTTTAAGATAAGGGTTTACAAATTGATGTGACTCAAACTAATGTTTTAAGAATGCTTAGTATTCAAGAATCATGTTCACTTTGATGTTGAATTTGCTTAAGAACAAGCAAGAGTCTAAGTGTGGATGAATTGATTATTTTATGCAATTATAATGAGTTTTTATTTTATAAGTTTAGTACTAACTATTCTTCTCTTTAAAGCTTGGTATGAAAGGTTAAGTTTATTTCTCTTAGAAAATGTTTTTTTAAAAGGAAAGGTTGACATTACTCTTTTCATTAAACATCATAAAAACCACATGTTGCTTATTCAAATTTATGTGGATTATATAATATTTTATATTACTCATGAGCTTCTTTATAAGGAATTTTCTAAGTGCATTCAAAGTGAGTTTAAAATATGAATGATGGGTGAGTTGAAGTACTTCCTTAAATTACAAATCAAATAATATTAATATGGAATCTTCATCAATCAATATAAGTACACCAAAGAAGTATTGAAGAAATTTGGAATGGAAGAATCCAAGCCAAATTAAACACCTATGAGTACATCTACCAAGCTATCTCTCATTTAAACTAGTAAACACATTAATCAAAAGAAATATTAAGGTATAATAAGTAGCTTGATGTATCTTACTACTTCTATGCTTGATATTATGTTTATTGTATGTATGTATACTCATTTTCAATCATATCTTAAAGAGTCATATTTAACTACTATGAAACAAAATTTAAAAAAACTTAATTAGTATATCACATCTTAGATTATGGTATCCTAGGAACACCTCATTTAACTTGCTTGCATATTCTGATGTTGATTTTATTAGTAGTATGCTTGATAGGAAAAGTACTTCAAGTACTTGTTAATTACTGTGAAATTGTTTGATTTCTTAGTTTAACAAGAAATAAAATTTTGTTACATTATTTGCTACTAAAATGGAATATGTTTCTACAAGTTGTTGTGCTTAAATTCTTTCACTTCATATTCCCATTAAATGTGATAAGACTAATGTAATTTATTTATTTAAGAATCCCATTCAACATTTTAGAAGCAAACACATTAACATTCAATATCATTTTTTTCATGATCATGTGAAAAAAGATAATGTTGTATTAGACTTCATTAATACAACACACCAACTTGTAGATATTTTCACAAAACCCTTTTATGAAGAGCATCAAAATTTCATGAAATATGAAATTGACATGATTCATGATATCTCTTTATCTTATTTCTGTTAATTCTGTCAAACATTGATTTCATTCCATCTATTTCATAAATATCTTAACCTTTCATTACTTTTACCATTTCCTAATCCTTTTAGGGTCTTTTATACTTTCAAAATTTTTAAACTATGAATGTTCACCTATACATAAAGTTGGTATGCTCATAGAGCTCTCTTCTATCAATCTCTAAACTTTAGGTAACAACTATATAATTGTACATAAAACTTATATGCCCATACTTGAAATTTTTCAAAACTCAAAATTTTTAAACAATGTCTCATTACTATCAGATGATATGTAAGTATGATCATATGCATTTTGTTTAATATCCCTAAAACTCATTTTTGCTTCTCTTCTATTATTTTTTAATAAAATTCTCATACCATTTCCCCTTTCTATAATCTTCTCTTTATTTCTTTATTCATTTTTAACAAATTCCTTCACTTTTTTCAAAACCTACTCTCATTCCTTCAAATTTCAAGATTTCTTTTTAGGGATTTAACTAGTTCTTTCTCTATTTTAAAAATCACTCATCTTTTCTCTCTTAAGAGTTTACCATGTCTAAAGGAATTTCTTCTAAGGGAAAAGCAACGTAATAAGATAACTATGTTAAAATCACTCCTCCATCAATTCTCATGAACTTATCATTGCATATAATCATGACAAGTTATCTTATAATAAAATTCTTCCTTGCCATCTTATTTGTTATAATACCATTACAAAAATAGGTATTAAGGATGAATTTCTTGGTCATGAAGAATGTAGGTTGGAATACTCTTACTTTCCTAAAGAATAGGTTCATTAAGTTCATTATAATTGAGTTTTTATCATCATTTAAATTAGAAACTACTAGTTTAATTTATATTCATGCTTTTCAAGTTATTTAAAAAAGATTTCTCATTAACTAAAACTTAATTTGATGATATTTTTAAACTTCATCAAGATGGTTTAGACAAACCTAAAACCAACTCTTTTTGCTAAAATAAATTTTGGAAAAATATTACTTTGCACATTTCATTTAGAGTCTCTAGACTTAAGTCTTCATGCCTTAAATATCCAATATTATTTTATTCTCATTATGTCACTACCGATGCTTTATTTGGTCATACTAAGAGCAATGATGTCATCATATATCCTAATTTATTATTTTTGCACTTTATGTTTATCGATTCTAAAATTTAAACTAAACATTAGCTTCAAGAACAGTTTATAGAGATAGGCGATGTAACATCTTTGCATCATAACATTTGATCGGGTGCTGAATCTACCAAATTAATTTATACTTCCTCAATGTAGAAAGTTAATAATTTTTGCAGTAGTGGAAGAAGGGTTGATCCCATAGGGATAGAAGGATCCATCGATTCTTTACAAAGAAATAAAATAAAAATATTTTGAAATTGAAGAGAAATAAAATAAAGAAATAACAAAGTTTAATTTGGAGAAAATGAATATTAGGAATTTCCTAACTGAAAACTTACAAAACATTCATTGTAAAATCATGATCATTGATTCAAATATAGTCCAATGGTAAATTCACTAAGTCGATTATAGAATGCCGAAGAAAGGCTTTACACAGACCAATTCTACCTTAATATTAAGACGACCAGGAAGTAGTTCATACAATCGCCTCTAATTCCCATACAGACACCGTCGAAATAGATTCTCACTTAGTTTTCCAGAAACTGCATAAAGTATTAGAAGAACCTAACTCAAGTTAATACTTAATAACCAACTCCGCCATGTTCAAACTAGATTGTTAAAACTCACAAAGTAATTAAACCTTATTTTAGCTGAATAACACTTTGATTGCTACTCTAGCAAGTCGAGTAACAATTCTGGATCAAACAACTCACATAGCAATATGTAAAAATTAGACATGCAACAGGCCTTATTTACACACTTCCAAGAACTACAATGGTTTTATGATTTACCAAATTAAAGTGAATAGCAAAATACCATTGAAATTGAATACGTTTTGATCTCATATGATTCTTAATGAATTATTTTGTATTGCTTCTGATTAGGAATTAAAAGTGATTAGGCAAGCATCATTAGTAACAATACAAAATAAAAGAAATAACTTTTATTAATGAAACTAAAAATGATTAACAAAAGATTAATGATTCCTCTATAAAAGGGACAAACCTCCCATTTAAAGAAATGAAAAATGAATAAAATAGACCACATGATTCTTGACTTCTGGTAAAAATCAAGGTAAAAACATCATTTTAACCATCTTTTTACTTTTTCACTATTTTTACCTGTAAATTACAAAAATAAGACCAAGTCAACTGTTCTAGCCAAATTACCAACATAAAATAAACCACTTTTACTATGAAAAACATGAAATTTGATGCTTGATCATATACCCCTACACTTACTCAATGCTTGCCCTCAAGCATTTTGAATCCCTTCCTTCAATTAGAATCCAAAACCAATTCTATCAAAGCAACAAGAGTCAAGGAAAAGAGCAATCATTCTTAGCATTTAAGTATAATTAACTCATCAAAATAGCTTAGTAATTCAACATTAATAACAAAAATATCAGAATCTCAACAAATAAAATTTTGCATAGCCATTTATACTTTATATCCAAGCAAAATATTTTTCACAAGTAAACATATGGTAGAATAATCACAATCTCATCAAGCATTAAATGCCCTATTTTCATGCATTTCAACTAAACAAGTTTTCAACAGTTGTGACTTGTAAGAACTTTTTAAATTTGAGATTTAATCGGCCTTATAAAGGGGGTTAATCTCCCATTGCTAACAGCTCTATACACCAAAAATAGCTTAAGGGGCACTAGGTCTAATCCACCTAACCCAATTAGCAAAGGCCAATGTATTTTTATTCTCTTTGAAAATGTGTCTTTGGTGAATTTTTGTAATGGTTTGAAAAAGAGTCAAATTCTCCCAACACTAACGACTTCGTACACAAGTTGTTTAAGAAGTCCGAGTGTCATACAACCCGAACCAACTAATGTTGATACTACACATATTTTTCTTTTTCTTTTTTATTCCTAGTTTGCATATAAGTTCAAGCAAAAGATACTTTGGTGAAAAAGAATTAAACTGCAAATATGTTCACCAGCTAGTCATGCAATTTTATCCAAATTAAGGCATAGCATCATCTCGCAAGCTAATCACCCAAAAATTTCATCAATCATACTTAAAGCTAAATAATTTATCTAAATTGATCATACCAAAAATGCTAAGTTTAAAAGCATATTCCCAATCATCAAGTCATAAAGAAAAATCAGTCTAAAGAATTTTGAGAAAAAGAAGATAGATTGTAAAATAACTTGCTTGTAAAAATGAAGCAAAGTGTGAAAAATTCAAAATTTTGATCAAACATCCAATAGTACTAAAATTTTGGTCTATAAAAATAACTCAATAGCATTAAGACAAAACAGACATTCCCCCCCATACATACACACACTTAAAAGAACATTGTCTTAATGTAAGATAACTTAGCATCAATAAAATAGCAAAAATAAAGTAGAAAGTTAATGTATTGCCTATTTTTATCTAGCTATAAGAGGTTTACTATTATACTCTCAATGAAAGACAAAGCTTCAAGACATCTTACAACTGTGGTAGTCGTAAACTGCTAATTAATTTTACAGAAGTTGGTAAGGGGACGATGGAGCATGAGTGTTCCGTTCCTGAAGATTTTGTTCTATCATAAATAGTTGGCCTGATGATAAATTTATATTTCTATAAGTAATCCTAACAAACTAACCACAGCCAAAGATAATAAATTAAACAGCTTACGCAAATGATGAGAAGCAAATATTAAATAATTATAACTAGATAGCTAAATGAGAAATAATGTGTTCTCAAATTAATTGCTTAAAATTGCTAAAACTGATTTATATCGAGAAGTAATTAAATAGCCTACGTTTTTCTTTCTTAATAATGCACTTTAAATAGAACAATTCTACCTTTATGTTATATCATACTGTTGACCCTAACTTTTCACCATCGTGCAATTTTGGGCTTCTGTTGATTCGGCTTGATTTTAGTCCCCGTATCGACCCCGATTATTGCATATAAGCCTCTGTAGGCTTCCCTTCGTTCTGAGTATTCTATACATGTAGAACACCTTTCACTATTGCCTACACAAGGCAAACCACTTGAAATACAAAATATTACATTTTTGGCCCTAGGCACTATTCACCATGAATAGTGCATAGGTGGGACCCACCAAAGGCACTATTGGGCCCTGCTACCCATTTTGCCCATTTTAAGTGTTCTATACACACAAAACACATTTTCATTGATGCCTATGCAAGGCACGATGTATGGCAGGCTAAATGCCACATTTTGGCCATGTGGCACTATGAGCCCAAAACGGGCCCATTAAAGGAACTCGTCGTTCGGGGCCAAATTTGGCAAAATTCAAAACTGCAAAGTGACTCTGAATATCAATTTCATCTCAATTGACATGTGACATGCATTACATTTCACCCATACGAGGTGAAATACATGAATTGGGTGTATAGCACTATGCGTGTAACATATAGCAAAATAAGGCTAGCTAAGGTGCCCACTTCGGGCACATATTGCAACTTGTTCCGGTATCGGAATGGCTTCATTCAAGCTTTCATTCCCAAGAGTAAGTTACAGACATCAATTTTGCATATTCATTTGCCATTTGGGCACAACGTTTGCCCCCCGTTTGATCCGTCCAAAATGGCTGCTCGTAATATATTTCCAGAACAGCCTACACAGGCTAGTCGGGGTGCCCACTTCGGGCACGTATTGCGACTTGTTCCGGTATCGGAATGGCTTCATTCTAACTTCCATTCCCAAGAGTAAGTTGCAGACATAATTTTGGCATATTCATTTACCATTTGGGCACAACGTTTGCCCCTCATTTGGTCCGTCCAAAACGGCTTCTCAAACAGATTTCTAGGACAGCCTGCACATGCTATCCCAGGTGCCAACTTTGGGCGCGTATTGCGACTTGTTCCGGTATTGGAATGGCTTGATTCCAGCTTCCATTCCAAAGAGTAAGTCACAGAAATGAATTTTGCATATTCATTTGCCATTTGGGCACAACGTGCGCCCCTCAATTGGTCCGTCCAAAATGGCTGCTCACACAGATTTCTGGGACAGCCTGCACAGGCTATCTCAGGTGCCAACTTTGGGTGCGTATTACTACTCGTTCTGGTATCGGAATGGCTTGATTCCAGCTTCCATTCCCAAGAGTAAGTTACAGATATGAATTTTACATATTCATTTGCCATTTGGACATAACGTTTGCCTCTCGTTTGGTCCGTCTAAAATGGCTGCTCACACAGATTTCTGGGACAGCCTGCACAGGCTAACTCAGATGCCAACTTCGGGCGCGTATTGCGACTTGTTCCAGTATCGAAATGGCTTGATTCCAGCTTCCATTCCCAAGAGTAAGTTGCAGACATGAATTTTACATATTCATTTGCCATTTGGACACAACGTTTGCCCCTCGTTTGGTCCGTCTAAAATGGCTGCTCACACAGATTTCTAGGACAGCCTGCACAGGCTATCCCAGGTGCCAACTTTTAGCGCATATTGTGACTTATTCTGGTATTGGAATGGCTTGATTCTAGCTTTCATTCCCAAGACTAAGTTGCAGACATGAATTTTGCATATTCATTCGTCATTTGGGCACATCGTTTGCCCCTCGTTTGGTCCGTCCAAAATGGCTGCTCACGCAAATTTCTAGGACAGCTTGCACAGGCTATCCGAGGTGCCAACTTCGGGCGTGTATTGCGACTTGTTCCGGTATCGGAATGGCTTGATTCAAGCTTCCATTCCCAAGAGTAAGTTGTAGATATGAATTTTGCATATTCATTTGCCATTTGGGCACAACGTTTGCCCCTTGTTTGGTCCGTCTAAAATGGCTACTCATACAGATTTCTGGGACAGCCTGCACAGGCTATCCCAGGTGCCCACTTCGGGTGCATATTGCAATTTGTTCCGGTATCGGAATGGCTTGATTCAAGCTTCCATTCCTTAAGACCAAGTTGCAGACATGAATTTTGCATATTCATTTGCCATTTAAGCACAACGTTTGCCCCTCGTTTGGCTTGTACAAAATGGTTGTCCGCCATGGTTTGCCCATATTGGAAAAAAATGGGATTTTATCCCACATTACCAATCTCATGGCTTGCACCCCTCCTAAGGCTAATATAAATACAAGGCTAAGCCTTCCTCTTCCAACACACAATAAGAGATCATAAAAAATGATACATATCATTAAAATGGTCTAAGTAAAATTTTAATTAGGAATTAG
>CANYBF010413427.1:5000-15392 GCA_948192965.1 Dalechampia spathulata
GGTAAAAGAGTAATTGAACAAACATTGAATAAGACAGTACCTGAAGGTTCACAATCAGCCGAATTTTTATTCCAAAAGGGCTTATTCGATTCAATCGTACCACGTAATCTTTTAAAAGGCGTTCTGAATGAGTTACTTCAGTTCCACAATTTCTTTCCTTTGAATCATAAATCAAGTAGAGTCTGAAGTTAAATGAATAAAATTAGTTAATTCAATTTCAATTAGTTAATTTCTTTTTTTTTCTGGCGAGCAGGTATTTTTTTTAGCAGAATAAAAGTAAAAATCCGAAGAATGTATTTTTTTGTGACATAACATAAGAGTAAATTGTAAAAAGAATCATGCAGATAATTTTTTTTGACTGCTATTCCTGATTACTAATTAAGAAACCCCTATCAACAAGAAAAAGAAAAAAGAATTGATTCTTTTTTTCGTGAAAAAGCGGGCAAGGTATAATAAATAAAACGAATTTCATGTTCTTTTCTTACCTATGCATAGAAAAAAAAGAGTCTTTCGTATTTCTATATTTCCGGTTTTTACTAAATTACTAAAATCCAAATCGACGGATCGGATTATAAATTATAACGAATTCTTTATAACATAACGAATTTTTGGGGAATTTATAACCGGAAAACTCTTTTTTTTTTTATTAAATTATTAATTTATTAAAGGAAATTTTTTAAAATTAAAATAAGACAAGAAAAAAAGATAATAAAAGAAGAATAACAAAAAAATGGATTATCATATTTCATTTAGAAATATGAATAAGTCATTTAGTTAGTTCTACACTCTTTGCACTTTATTATAATTATATATACTCACTTAGATATACTTAATAGAATTATATACAAATTTTAATGATTATAAGAAATTTTTCTAATAAATATTAATAGAATAATTAGTAAATATAAAAATATTAAATAAAAATAAAAAAAAAAAAATAGAATTATAATATAATATATATATGTTATAATTAATATAAATTTATAATTAATATAAAAATAATATATATATATTATAATTAAATTAAAATATTATAATATATAAATTAAATATATAAATTAAATATATAAATTATAATAATATATAATAAATAAATTAAAAAAATAATAAATAACAGGTACAAATATTAAATCGAGGTGCCCCTTTTATGACAATTCTCAACAACTTACCCTCCATTTTTGTGCCTTTAGTGGGCTTAGTATTTCCGGCAATTGCGATGGCTTCTTTATCTCTTCATGTTCAAAAAAACAAGATTTTTTAAATTAAAATTTTTTTTAAAGGTCTGATGGAGGTAGATTTCATTTATTTTTTTTCAAGATTTAGACTTGGATCATAATACAGATATCTATTTAGTTTAGTATAATATGATATAACATGCAGGCAGCTCCCTTCAAACATAAATGAAAATGAAAGGATTCTTATGCAGGGATATAGTAAATATGATATAGATATATAAGTAAACGGGCTATTTGAAAATAAAAAGAAATTGAGTTGAAAAAAATTGAGACTGTGGCAGATGCTTGAAAGAAATGCAAAGCTGATATTTTTATATATGTGCATATATGGATCCTATGAGGGGGATGGGTCTCTTTTTTTTTTTTTTGTAATCTAACGAATTCGATGAATTTCCCCTAAAGATTCACATCAGAATAATGCGAGTTGATGAAAGTTACTTCGGAAAAAAAAAGAAAGTCAAATTCATTTGGGGGAGTCTCCCGCTTCAAATAAAAAACAACTGGATCTAGTATGAGTTGGCGATCAGAACGTATATGGATAGAACTTATAGCGGGGTCTCGCAAAACAAGTAATTTCTGCTGGGCCTTTATACTTTTTTTAGGTTCATTGGGATTTTTATTGGTTGGAATTTCTAGTTATCTTGGGAGAAATTTGATATCTTTATTTCCGTCTCAGCAAATCATTTTTTTTCCACAAGGGGTCGTGATGTCTTTCTATGGGATCGCCGGCCTATTTATTAGTTCTTATTTGTGGTGCACAATTTTGTGGAATGTAGGTAGTGGCTATGATCGATTCGATAGAAAAGAAGGAATAGCGTGTATTTTTCGCTGGGGCTTTCCTGGAAAAAATCGTCGCATCTTACTCCGATTCCTTATGAAAGATATTCAATCTATTAGACTAGAAGTTAAAGAGGGTATTTATGCTCGGCGTGTCCTTTATATGGAAATCAGAGGCCGGGGGCCCGTTCCTTTGACTTGTACTGATGAAAAATTGACTCCACGAGAGATTGAGCAAAAAGTAGCGGAATTGGCCTATTTTTTGCGTGTACCAATTGAAGTATTTTGAAATGAGCTGAAGAATGAACATTTTCTTAGCAGGAGCGAAAAAATCCAAGAGTCTTCTTTTTTTTTCTATAGCATAACTTAACTGAAATTTCACAATACAATATTGATGAACCAAAGAAGACGTATATTATATATATACGGATATACGGAACAATTCGAAAATCAAACTGTATCTAAATTCAATAAATTTAGTAACATTTAGTAACAAAACAAACAATAAATCGAAATAATAATAATAGACCCATCTCACAAAATTCAAGGACTAACCACTGACTCACAAATAAAAAATCAAATAAAAACATAGGGAATAGATTCATAAGTCCGAAACCTCGTAATAGAACTTATGCTTGATAGAAATATTAAATCATATATAATCGATAAACGAAGTGGGTTTATTAAAATAAAAATTCACAGACGAAAAAATGGAAAAAAAAACATTTATTCCTCTGCTATATCTTACAGCTATAGTTTTTTTGCCCTGGTGCATCTCTTTTTTATTTAATAAAAGTTTGGAATCTTGGTTTATTAATTGGTGTAATACTAGTAAATCCGAAACTTTTTTAAATGATATCCAAGAAAAAAGTATTCTAGAAAAGTTCATAGAATTAGAGGAACTCATTCGCTTGGACGAAATGATAAAGGAATATCCGGAAACACATTTACAAAAGTTTCCTATCGGAATCCACAAAGAAACGATCCAATTGATCAAGATGCACAATGAGGATCATATCCATACGATTTTACATTTCTCGACAAATATAATCTGTTTCGTTATTCTAAGTGGTTATTCTATTTTAAGTAATGAAGAACTTATTATTCTTAATTCTTGGGTTCAAGAATTCCTATATAACTTAAGCGACACAATAAAAGCTTTTTGCATTCTTTTATTAACCGATTTATGTATAGGATTCCATTCACCCCACGGTTGGGAACTAATGATTGGCTCTGTCTACAAAGATTTTGGGTTTGTTCATAACGATCAAATTATATCTGGTCTTGTTTCAACTTTTCCAGTCATCCTCGATACAATTTTAAAATATTGGATTTTTCGTTATTTAAATCGTGTATCTCCCTCACTTGTAGTGATTTATCATTCAATGAATGACTGAAAAATGATCCATGAATCCAATTTCCAATTAGAATGTTTTTCTTTTGTACATAAGCAAAACGTTCAAAATCTTACTATATTGAATATATAATTGAATATATATATATATATTTTCTATACATTCAAGTTTCTATATATCCAAGCGATTCTCTTCCTATATTTTCTATTCTATATTTTCTCTATATTTTTAGTATTTAGTAAAAATAATTCAGTAAATATAAATAGCAGTATCGTGGATAGGGAACTATACTAGTGACCTACCTAATTTTATTGTAGAAATTTTCAGGATCAATGATTGGACCATGCAAACTAGAAAGACCTTGTCTTGGATAAAGCAAGAGATTACTCGTTCCATTTCCGCAGCGCTCATGATATATATAATAACTTGGGCATCCATTTCAAATGCATATCCCATTTTTGCACAGCAGGGTTATGAAAATCCACGTGAAGCAACTGGGCGTATTGTATGTGCCAATTGTCATTTAGCTAATAAACCCGTGGATATTGAAGTTCCACAAGCGGTACTTCCTGATACTGTATTTGAAGCAGTTGTTCGAATTCCTTATGATATGCAACTGAAACAAGTTCTTGCTAATGGTAAAAAAGGGGCTTTGAATGTGGGGGCTGTTCTTATTTTACCTGAGGGGTTTGAATTAGCCCCTCCTAATCGTATTTCGCCAGAGATGAAAGAAAAGATGGGAAATCTGTCTTTTCAGAGTTATCGCCCCACAAAAAAAAATATTCTTGTGATAGGTCCTGTTCCTGGTCAGAAATATAGTGAAATTACCTTTCCTATTCTTTCTCCGGACCCCGCCACTAAGAAAGATGTTCATTTTTTAAAATATCCCATATATGTAGGCGGAAACAGGGGAAGGGGTCAGATTTATCCCGACGGGAGCAAGAGTAACAATACGGTTTATAATGCTACAGCAGCAGGTATAGTAAGCAAAATCATACGAAAAGAAAAAGGAGGGTACGAAATAACCATAACAGATGCGTCAGAGGGACGTCAAGTGATTGATATTATACCTCCAGGACCAGAACTTCTTGTTTCAGAAGGCGAATCCATCAAACTTGATCAACCATTAACGAGTAATCCTAATGTGGGTGGATTTGGTCAGGAGGATTCAGAAATAGTACTTCAAGATCCATTACGTGTCCAAAGCCTTTTGTTCTTCTTGGCATCGGTTATTTTGGCACAAATCTTTTTGGTTCTTAAAAAGAAACAGTTTGAGAAGGTTCAATTGTCCGAAATGAATTTCTAGATCTGTAAATTTATCAACATCAAGTTCTTAAAACGAATAAAACTTTAAAAGTTGGTAATTATATATATGATCAAAAAAAAAAAATTAAAAGCTCTTCGCTTTTAAAAAATTTTTTTATACCAGATTTTTGGAATTATTTGTATTGCATTTCTAGTCATAATATGTATATTGGTAGGAAGACTATTTGACTTTATCCCCTCTTTTGTGTTTTTTTAATCTAATTTTTTGAATCTAAATAAAATTGGATAAAATTGGAGCAGTGTAATTATTTTATTATTGTCAGATTTAACTGTCATAGAGTGGATTAATAGCTTTTTTTCTATTCTAATAGAATCCAATTTGACTAGATACTAAGCATAAAATAAGTAAGCGGAAAAGCAAAGGCTAAACAAGGGAGAACAAAGGATTCTAGAAAATATTATTATTTTTTTTTTATTCGTCTTCCTAGTCTTCGACACAAGGAAAGGAATTTTCCACATCCCTTTCTTGTGTCAAAATAAAAATAATAATGATTCTTGATTCCATTGCTCAAAGATTTCTCTTCTTTAGTTTCTATTTTTTCTAGGTTTATCATAATTTCCTTTTCAATTTGATTTATACGTATAAATTCGATTTTTTACGTATAAATTTTTACGTATAAAAAATTAGTGGACAAACAAAAAAAGAAAGGGAAATTTTTTGAGCAAATAGAACTTCTTCAATGAACTTCAAAAAAAACAATTTCAACTCTTTGAAATACTAAAATAAATAGAATAAGGTTCTATTAGTATAGAAAAATGGGTATGATATGGGATCGATAGAGATATAGAAAATATATATTATGCCGTCTAGAAAAAGAAATCGAGGACTTCCTCTTCCATTATAACTTTGAAAGTCTCGATAGATACTATCGAGGAACAAATGTTCTAAATCAATTAATGGAGTTACTTTTTCAAAAACACGATCCGGTAAAAAGTGTAATAGAAGTTTTGGATTTGGAAATATTTGAAATATCAAAAAAAAGGCAATCTATTTTGTCACTTATACGAATAAAGTATTATGATTATTAATAACTCAGTGGACCCCCTCCTTTCTCTGTCTGATTCGAGGTCGAGGGGGTCCGTTGAGTTCTTACGCTTTCATGTCTACAACTCAGTTCACCCGATTACTTACTACTTACAGAGATGAACCCAATCCGGAATATGAACCATAAAAGAAAATGCCTATTAAACCGAACACAAGAATACCAGTGACAGTACCTATTATCCAAAGAGGAATTCTTCCAGTAGTATCGGCCATTTATCCCACTTCCCTCCACATTTAATCAAGTGGTCATGCTAGAGACATAAACAGTCATAGATAATTATTAGATGATATCCTTCCGATGGGATAAGAGAATTCTTATTCTTATTTATTATTCTATTATTTTCTACTATTTTGTTTTCTTGTCTTAATTGAAGAAATAATTAGAAAATAAAACAGCAAGTACAAAAATGAGTAATAACCCCCAGTAGAGACTGGTACGATTCAATTCAACATTTTGTTCGTTCGGGTTTGATTGTGTCATAGTTCTATAATTAATAAGGATTAGATTTATCGTTGGATGAACTGCATTGCTGATATTGACCCCAAAAAAGAAACAGTAGGTACAGCTAATCCGTGGACAGCCAGCCATCGTACTGTAAAAATTGGATAGGTTCGATCTATGGTCATTCGGCCTCCTAAAAAGATTTACTAAATTCATCGAGTTGTTCCAAAGGATCAAAACGGCCAGTTATTAATGGAATTCCTTGTCGGCTCTCTGTAAAATATTCATTTGGACGAGGGCTTCCAAATACATCGTAAGCTAAACCCGTGCTGACGAATAACCAACCTGCAATGAATAGGGAAGGTATAGTAATGCTATGAATGACCCAATAGCGAATACTGGTAATAATATCAGCAAAAGAACGTTCTCCTGTGCTTCCAGACATACTGAGCTCCACATATTCTTGTACAATCAAAAGGGATCGATTCTGTAAAAGATGAGATCAGTAAATGCAATTTCACTGAAATTTAATCTTTGTGAGATCGTCAATATTGTACCAAAGGTTTCTTTAAAGTATACCGAATCAGTATAGCTATCCTTCTTCTGGCGCAGCAACGCGACTTTAATCAGTATCGAAATGAAGTCTTAGATAATCTCTTTTTTCCTTTCTTTTTCTCGTTTCTGTAGAACTGTGTACTATAAGATAAGATTGGGTAAAATGCGAATTCAACGGGTTACAATAATAATTCATGTAGGAGATTATCATATTTCCGCAATTCAATTTGATGTGAAATCAAAAACTTTTGTAAAGAGTTTTTTCTCCCCCTTTTTCATTTTTTTTTTCATTTTAAGAAATTGGTTAGTCATCCATTAAATTAACAAGTATTAATAGTAGAACATATTCGATGAAAGAAGGAGAACAAGGAAAAAATAATCGTAATAATCAATATTCGTAATGCGCGTATTCGCGTATTAGATATTAAATCTAATAGGTCTTTCTTGACACTTAACCACAAAGAAAGAAGTGTTTTTTTGTTTTGTTTTAATATAATATGGAGAAAAAATGTGAAATATAGAAAAGAAAAGGAAAAGGATAATTGGAATTACTAGTCTTAGAATCCAGTTGTACAAAAAAAAAAGATTTTTTTTTGAGTGATCGGATCGTGCGATACTTTTTTTTCTTCCTATTTTATTTTTCTTCCTATTTTATTGTATTGGATTGGAGATATTATGTGAATGAATCAACTAATAAATCTAATAAGTTAAATTCAAATTTAAAATGAAAATGTAAAAAACGATACAAATTCGATACAAATATACAAATACTAAATAAATAAATAATTATTAATAAACTAAAAGAAAGAAACTATCAAAATAAAAATAGAAATAATGTTCCAATTTTGTTTTTTATTTTGTAGTGATTTCTGTAGTGATTCCAAGAAAGCTTTTTGAATGAAGTTATATAAGACAGTTTTTTTTTTATTAATATTAATTTTATTAATAATTTTCTTTTTATTTATTTAAAAAAATAATATTTAATTATTGGAATATTAGTTTTCTATTTTATTCTTATTTTATTCTATAGTTGTCTAAGGAATCTCTCGATTCGGAATCAAGAGAATATAAGTGGATGTCATAGATGATAAATTCTTTTTATACCTATATCATTCTATTCTATTTTTTTAGTGCTGTCTATAATCTATAATGATAAATAATGATTGATAAAAAAAAATTCTTAATTGAACTTTTTCTTTCAATTGGTATTTTTGTTTATCTTCGTATCTTTTATCTTTCAAAAAATTGAACTTAGGAAAGTGCTTTGACTTTACAAGTATATGTATAAAAAAAGTTTATTTAGCTCCTCTATGCCTACTATAACTAGTTATTTTGTTTTTCTACTAGCGGCTTTAACTATAACCTCAATTCTATTTATTGGTCTGAGCAAGATACGACTTATTTAATATTTAAAATAAATGAAATAAATTAAATGAACAATTTAATTTATAAAAAGTAAAAAAAAAAAAGAAATTTTTCGGTAGTATTCCATCTATTCTCTAGTTCTTTACCGTGTTAATTTCCAATTCTTGCTTATTTGCTTATTGAGATTTATGGGCGATATAGATTAATATTTAAGGATAGATATTACCTCTCTTTTTTCCCTTTTTCAAATAAATTGTAAATTGAAATGATTGAAGTTTTTCTATTTGGAATCGTCTTAGGTCTAATTCCTATTACTTTGGCCGGATTATTCGTAACTGCATATCTACAATACAGACGTGGTGATCAGTTGGACCTTTAATTAATTAACACCCTGCTTTTTGACCTCCTCCTTTCTTGCTTTAATCCGCAGGAGGTCAAATTCAGATTGCTCTTCTATTTTTTCTGTATAAATTTTGATCTAAATCTAACAAAACAAGAACAGAATCACGCTCTACAGAATCACGCTCTGTAGGATTTGAACCTACGACATTGGGTTTTGGAGACCCACGTTCTACCGAACTGAACTAAGAGCGCTTTTTTTTTATCCCAATCACAAAAAAATCAGACTGTAAGTAAAAAGGTTCTTTTTTTAACTACTCCAATATATCTTGAATGCCTATACTATCATATAGAATATGATTCTACTATCATATACTACTATCATATACTACTATCATATAGAATATGATAAAAATGAAAGATTAGGTATGGCTAAGTTTAATTGATTTCAATGGATCCCTCGTTATTACTCATAGACAAAGTAATAGTTAGGGATGACAGGATTTGAACCCGTGACATTTTGTACCCAAAACAAACGCGCTACCAAGCTGCGCTACATCCCTTTCGGTTGGTTTACAATGTAATTGTAAAGAATACCCATTTTGTTTTCCACATACTTATTTCCTTTTCTCCATTGATATACATTGTCTTTTTTTTCTTTTTGATCTCATATCATATATTATATTCATATATTATATTCATATATTATATAATAATATATATAATAATATTATATCGTTTAATATATTATTATATATAATAATATTATATCGTTTAATATCGCCTATTATATCTTAATATCTTATTATAATAAATATTATATATAGAATATAATAAATAATAATAAATTTACGTTTATAATAAATATTATATATAGAATATAATAAATAATAATAAATAATAATAAATTTACGTAACTGTATATAATGATAAACTTACGTAAATTTCGTGAATGCTCGGGAAAAAGGGGAACATATTTTCTTTTTTAACATATTTTCTTTTTTTAAGAAAAGGAAAATCTTATCTAGCAAATTGTTGTACATTTTAGTTTCAATTAGAGATTCCGCTTACAAAACAAATGCAAACGTCCTTTAACTACATATACGGCTGATTATATATGTATAATCATTCTATATTCCAATAAAATAAACATTTTTTATTACAATTTTATTTATTACAATTACAATAAAGAATATAATAGAGAAGGAGGATTAAAAATTAAAATGCGAGATCTAAAAACATATCTATCTGTGGCACCGGTAATAAGTACTCTATGGTTTGCGTCTTTAGCAGGTCTATTGATTGAGATCAATCGTTTTTTCCCGGATGCGCTGACATTCCCCTTTTTTTCGTTCTAGTTATCAACGTACAGGGGGTGAAGAAGATTAGAGATGAAGAAGATTAGAGATACAATTAAATATCTGTGACTACTACCCCCTCTCTCTTTTTATTTAATTAGAATAAGTTAGAAAATAAAAAAGAAAGAAAATAAAAAAAGAATAAAAATGGATGATTCAACCGTAGAAAAACTCGGAACTTGGGGCGCCAGTTTCAAGTAAATTAAACTAACTTCAATTCAATTTTGAAATTGAAATTAAGAGAGGGGAAGTCGAAATTGGATTAGTATAACAGTATTATACAAGATGCTTAAATGAAATACTGTACTGTGATTCTAATCTAAACTTAGAATCTAAATATAGTTTAGAATTTTTGTATTACTTATTATGACTATATTAGTTGCAATGAAATCTTTCAAAAGTTGATTGGATTTCGAATTAGCAAGTTCTATTTTTGTCGTTCCTTTCTTCTTCACTTCGGATTGGAAAATAGAAGAGTTGAGTGAATAAAAAACCCCAAGGAGGTTCATGGCCAAGGGTAAAGACGTCCGCATAAGGGTTATTTTAGAGTGTACTCGTTGTGTTCGAAACAGTGTTAATAAAAAATCAACAGGCA
>CANYBF010413809.1:0-13250 GCA_948192965.1 Dalechampia spathulata
GAAACGGGTAAGCTACTTACCCGTTCGGGTAAGAAACATACCCGAATCACTTCCAAAACTTACCCGTACGGGTAAGTACCCAAAATGACAAAAATGCCCCTAGGACAACCCTAACTTGAATCCTAGAATGCACTGGGACAAACCGAGATGCCCGTGAGGGCAAAACGACGAGGAGATAGGCTCGATTCATCCCAATCAATCCGACCGGTCCAAAATTAGGGTGCGACAGCGAGGAAATGTTAAATTAAAAGGTATTGGGCTATGAAATGAATTCCTACGGGAATTAAATGGAAAGGAAAATGAAAAGAAAAGAAATGAATATAAAATGGATTTTAGTTTGTTGAACCAGAGATATGAAATGAAATGAAGGATCTAGTACAATGCGCGTATATGAAATGGCCCAAAATGAAAAAAGGCAAATGAAATGGAATGAAATGTTATAGGAAAACAAGATAGAGAATGCATAACATGAATGCATTCTCAAAGATAAATATTATCATTTATTTATGATGGAAATATAGTGAATGGAATGATAAATGCACTACATATATGATGATGATTACAATATCATACAAAGTAAGAATACATAGCATAACATTAATATCTATTGTTGAAATATTACGATGAAATGAATTACTATGATGATGATGACACTGAGTATGACGGTAAATAAATGATGATATTAAAATGAAAATCATAGCTAACAGTAAGGATATTAAATAATGATAATGGCATATAGTTAATGACATGTTATACTAAATGGTATTTATGCTGATGCATATTGATTAATTGAAATGATGATTTTTTACTGTTATTATATCATATGATTAACATGTTGATTAAATTAGTTTATGATGACCTATGATATCATGTTGTTTATATTATATATTGTACTAGCACCATTGAGTTTTATACTCAGCGTTTGTTAATTGATGAACGCAGGAACCAATGAGATCAAGGAGCGAGAGAATTAGTGGAGTCAGTAACAAGTCATTGAAATAGAGTTTTTTGGTAAAAACTTGAACTTCAACGTAGATCTTTATTCCATAATATTCATGCTACATATGTGTTTGGTACTTTGGTAGTAATAAAATAATAATGATAATAATAGTAATGGAAATAATATTATATGACAATCAAATAAATAAAAAAAGTAATGTGTGTATATATCAATGATGTTAATAAGGTGGTGATATAATTAATGCTAAATTACAATAATATAATAATGATATGATTATAGATGGTGGATCGTTATGCATGTTTTAAATATATAAAAAAAATTACTGAACTTTAACAAGTTAAGTAATGTTATCCCTTGTAGGATGGTTATCTATTTTTTAGAATAGAAAATTGGTAATCATGCTACAGGAGCATGTTTCACAGCAGAAAGGCATGACATGAAATGTATCTAGTTATAGTCCCTAGATACAGAAATATAATCATTCACTCAAGTACACAACACAAGTTTATATAGCATATCATGTTTGCACTTCAAGAAAAATACTTCATCATTCATAAAAACATTCTGTCTAATTGTAATAGTATGCATTGTGTGAATTTTTTGATCAAGTAAATAACCTTAAAAGAAAACTAGCTTTATACCATTGGAAACTAGACTCAAAGATCTTTCCAACCACATATTACATGCTTAAACAATCAAACACTAAGGTAGTAAAAATGCAATTGCCGCAAGCCTCTAATTTTGCTCTTAACATGCATAAAAATTGCATACCAATTCTAACATGCACAGCTCAATGTTATATGGTATAAAATTTGGCATACATGACCAAAATAACTCACTTGAATTAGGGTACATCAGTAAGTAAGGTGTTTTTAAATAAAATCATATGGCAGCTCCCTACTTACACATGTTTCATGCATGAAATCATAAAACACAATGTAATATGCACCAACTTGTACAATTTATATCCCTATCATAAACAACTCCTAAAATCATAACCAATACATAAATCTTATACTTTATGATGGAAATATAACCAATTGCTATAGTATTGCAAAAATACATACACAACTCTCAATATGGCCAAAGTTACACACATACATGCACTAAATCATAAACTAGTCTCTACCATCCATATCCATGCATAAACCCCTTAAATATAACCCAAACCCTATACATCATTGCCAACCCAACAACATAAAACACCAATATATATATCATATATTCATGAAAAGTCATTTTAGGTAGCTTCAAAGCACAAAAACATGCATTATGCCAAGGCATAAATAACATCACTAAAATGTGCCTAAAAGTTATCCTTTATATGAAAATTCATCATCCTCATGCCCCAAACCTTCATGAATTGATCTCAAAACACACATACAACCTCTTAACATCTAAACCAAGAATTTCATACAATAATTTAGGCAGCCACAAGTACATAAACACCCAATAAATATAAAATTTGAATGCTACCAATTAAGAACTCTAAGTGTACATAACACCATTCTAACACCTCTAAAGCATACCAATCAATCACCAAATCATACATTAAACATCATTCAATCAAAATATCATCCCTATAACCATGAGCAATAGCCATTCAAGCTTAGAGCAACAACAAAATAGCATAAAAATTCAACCTACAAGTCAAGCAACACCAAATCGTAACCTCCTCCATTAAAAGCAAATCAATTCGATTTCTTAGTAACCATCCTCCATCAAAATCACACACAACATCACTCAATCAAAAACCTCCATATCCACACAATAAGCCATGGCTGTACCCATAAAAATCATAAGAAAAGTAACATCAAAGAAGATACATGCATAAGAAGAGGAAAAGAAGGTATCAACTAACTTAATTCATGTTTTACTTACCTTGAATCACTAACCCTTGAAGATTTCAGTTTTAGCAAGAAGAAAGGAAGGAGAAGAAGAGTTATGATGTTAAGTGTTTAAAAGCAAGGAAAAACCAATCCATGTATACAAAGGAGAAGAAATGGGAAGAAAAAATGTATGTAAGCCTCCATATTTGATTTTTATCACCTAGACCAACCAAGTGTTGCCACCTAGCATGTAATGCCATCCTAATACATATACATACTTATACATATGCATACATGTGCATACATTAGACATACCCACATATAAGATATTAAATCATTATTCTACCTTATTTTCATCAAGGCTTTAAGCCTTTAACATTAAAATAGCATTCTTATAAATCATAAATACATAATATATGTACAAATTAATACTTAATGCATATACTAATCCAAAATATACTTGTATAACTCAATCTAATAACATATAGAAGCATGAACACTAAGAATTCATTAATCATTCAACACAATTGCCAACTTACGCCCAATGCCTCATTAAGCACATTAGACACTTTCTATACAACATTTACTTTAAAAATATCTATCTTTCATCAACTTCATATAAACCTTCCATAATTCCATTTAAAATCATGCTTACTCATTCATCACACATATGATCAATGTACTATAATATGCTAAGGGTGTGGATGTGATAATAAAATGCAAAATATGATGTTTGTAATGACATTAGAAATTATATAATGTTGTTGCCCTTTACATTAAGAGGTGATAAAGTATGCAATATTTTGATAAGCATGCATTTAAGAATGATTTTGTTTGTTTTAAAAGTAATTGTATGTTAGAAAAGTGAAAAAAAATAATATAAGTATTTTTGAACTATTTTATTGATAAATCAAACCAGCAACTATATTACATAAATATAATAGAAAAATTCATAAATATTGTGAAAAGCTCATATATATTATAAGAAATAATGATAGGGGCCAAAATATTAACAAAAGTACAAACTACATTGACTATAATGAAAATTCAATTTGCTAAGCATAGCCTTTTCGTTGTTTGTAGTATATTTTTTTTACAATTTTATATTATTTAACTCTAATATAGATTATTAATTTTTTACCTTTCTCAACTTGGCTAAATGAGCATGGTGAGGGGCATTTCTTAGATGGATAAATTATAGTATTCCAAGATGCTTAGAAAACACACAATTTGTAAGAGAATTTTTATTGGTATTACAAACTATTTCAGTTGGAATTTTCCTAAATCACAAACAAATGACTAAATAGAATTAACAGTAACACTGAAGTTGTACTCGTAAGCCATGTAAAAATTGAAATAATATTCATAAAATCCAATATAATTATAAATGATTTACTTAATTTTAAATATTAAACATGAAAGTATTTTTAGTTTTAAATTAATTGAAATTCATATTTTATTACCACAAAGTAAGAGAATGTATATGTATATTTTTTATATTATATAGTTATATGACTAATAATTATTTATTAGTACTATAATTATATTACAATAATTAATTGTAACCTCTATTTTGACTAAATAAATGCTCATTACTTCAAAATCTACCTGCCTTCATACTTTAAATTATTACTGTTTCCACTTACTCCTTAAATCAAACCTTATTTTTATTCAAACAACACATATGCTCTCATTCTTTCTCTTACGTCCCGAGAGATGATAATAATAATGATAAAAACATTTTTTTTCAAAAGGCAATGATGATAATGATAAATGTGGTATTAGTAACTTTTATTATATTTCTACTTGTATATGTAAATAATATTTTACTTAATTAAATCTTCAATTTTTCATTTTTATATTAATTTAATGTTTTTTATGATTAAATGTTAATTAAAAATAATTGGTGTTCTATATACTATAATTTACAAAACATATCAACTAAATATCTAGAAAGATCATAATAACTTTAAAGTGTATTAACTCACCATTAATATTTTAAAAATATGATTAATATATTTGATCAATATTAAAATTTATAGAAATATTTCATTGAATGAATTCGAATCTTAAACATTAAATTGATTAGACAAATTATTCAAAATTCAAAACAAAAAATATACAAAAATATAAAAAATATTGGTATTAAGTTAATTATTGTAATATAACATTTATCTAGATTCAAACTAGCCGTTTTAAGTTGAAATGACCATAGGCTTGGATTTAGATTAAATAATATGTTATCATGATTACAATTATGGATTCATGGTTAAATAAAAATAAAAGATAATAATATGGAAATTTGAATTTTTAGAATATTCATTTTTTCGTAGTGAAGCATTCAAATAATAGGTTAATAATTACAACATAAGCATAGTAAGAGAAGATATAGCTAACTATTCAAATATATTTGCATGAACCTCCCACACAAAGTTGTTAAGGCAACACTATAATAAATTAGTTCATCGAATGCAATGAGCACATAAGTCAGTAGCAAAATGCCTTAGGATGAACTGATACGATGCTACTCAAAAAATAAAACAAAATACATGAACTTTAGTTGAATAGCTAGTATAATAAATAAGGAAAAGCAGGATATATTCAAGTCGCTTCATCAACAAAATGAACATGATCTATAAGTCTTCGAACCTTAATAATTATTTTTTTGGCTAAGCTATACTAACATTTTAGGCGATGATGCTTAAGTAGAAGAGTAGAAAAACATGTTCTATTTGTTCATGGTTTTGCTTCAATTAATTCAATTGGTCACCTAGGTTTAAAATTTTTTCAAGGTCTACAGAAATGTCTGTTGGCATCTCCAGGTCATTTATCACTAGAGTTTCAATTTTGGTTGTGTAGTAAAGCATCTTTATGTAATTGAAGTCCACAATCTCAAACCCATATTCTGATTTAAGTCTACATAACTAGTTTTTTTTGCTTCATCCTAAGAACCACCTTTAAAATGTGTAAGGGTAGTAATGTAGCTACCTCTACCAAAATCCTCGATAATAAAGCCTGCCTTGCATTTAAACTTAAATTCATTAATTTTCTCAATTTCAAAATACAGGTTATGCCAAACCTAGTTTATTCCTAACTTCTTTCAACAATGTATCATAGGATAGGCTGACAAAAAAAAAAGTACAAACATGCAATATAAAAGTAATTATCAATAAACATTAAATATGAATAGTCTTTTATTTAGGTTAGAGGATATGTTTGTTATGGTTGAAATTGAGATGGGCTTCATTTTATTGTAAGCAAATAAATGGTGTTATTATAGGGAAATCATAAATCAGTTAAAATAGTCAAACACTATTATGCTTTGAATATATATGTAGTAATATGAAAGAAGAGGATAATGTATGAACAATTAAATGGTTAGGAAGTTGATGTAATGTACCTTTTGTATGTTTGTGGCTGGAGAGTGTGGATGTCTTGTACATATGGTTTCTTAATGAAAGTTGAATAGCAAACAATTGCAAATAGAAATTTATATGGAGGAAATTAATGACCTAAGAAACCATAAAATATTGTATCTTTCTTTGTAAATCAACTAGCCAGTACCAGCTTTAAGAAATGCAAAAGTAATGAAAATGGTTTATGGTTAAGTATTGCTTACCCAAGTGGTATTTGGATTTATGACAAGGTTATGAGAAAATGGTTCATATTTATAAAGCCTTGGAGGTGGAAGAAAAGAGCATTTGTCCATCACTACATACATAAATTTTTATTTAATAACACATAGCAGTATCACCTTGCATTATCATGAAAATTTACCATGTAGACCATACCGAACATTGTGATAAATCTAATATTTTGGCTAACAATATATGTAAATATGGAAATATGGGATGGAAGCATGCCATATTAACATTAAAAGTACATAAGGCATGTTTGTTACTTCCTAAGTAGACATATGTTACTGCAATATGGATTAACTCTATAAGATTTATAGTAAGAAGAAATAATGAGCCTAAGGTTTATTACTCAAAAACTGAAAATTCCAGGTATTTTGAAAAGGAAAAAAATGTAAGGAGCATAAGTGACGGTAGATATATTTCCAACCATGTCAAAATTCAAAGAACATACATATCAACACCAAACCACAATAATATTTCAATCATTTTTTGTAAATCAGCTAAAAATTGAATTCAGATGTTCTAATTTTAGAGCTAAACACTGAAATCTTACCAATTGTAGAAACAAAAAAAATGTAGATGCACTTAGTTCCATATTTCATTCATTTGTTCCTTTCTTTTGAATGTTTGGACTAGATTTGCCTTTTCATCATGGCAACCAAACCACTTGCTATAAATAAAAATAGGAGAACAACATCAAATAGGAACAAGGAGAAAGGAAGAGAATAAAGCTAAAAATTTTAATTTATAGTTAGGGAAAGAATTTTAAAAGATTTCAGAAAAATAGTAGCAAAGAAAAGAAGACAAACATATATTTAGTACTTTCCTCTTGAAAGGAAGGAAGAAGAAGAGTAAGTGGTTTGTGTTAAAGATTAAATTTAGGGTAACATTCCCTTTGTGTTATTGAGGAAGGACACAATATCGTATAAGTAAAGTGAAAGCAAACAATGTCATTTTACTTATTTATTTATCAGATTTGGAGGACTATGTTAATATTTGCTCAAAATGAAGAGGACGATTAAGGCAAAAAAAAAAAGGATGAGGGTAGTTTAGGTTTTTTATTTTATGTTTTTACATGAATAACCTTGCAAAAGAATATGATTTCAACTATAAAAATGGTAATTTCAACATTTAGCAAAGGGTATTCATGGGAACTAAAACTGAACAATGCCAAAATCAATTGCAAATTTCTTATAGGTTTGTACAATATAATCTCTCAATGGTTATATCTTTAATAGATTCCATATACTATTTGTATTTAATGCTACTAGTTAGTATTTTAATGCTTTTATTACACTTTACATACCTTATTTTGATAACTTTTTGAATTTTAATTTACATAATCATGATATTATATTTAATGTCTAACAATTTTTAATCATGATCTAATTCTTATTCATAGAGTCACTCAAATCATGTATTATTTAAATGGCTTGTGTAGCTTCCTGAAACTTTTGAGAATAGTTCATTTTGCTCACATAACTCCTGTAATAAATACAACTTTTAAGCATAGTTCATTTTGCTCACATAACTCCTATAATAATTACAAGGGTTATGTTGTATTTTAACATTGAAAAAAAAATGTCTATTTTGCTCCATATAGCTCATATGACATTCATACAAGTCATATAACACAATTTACGTTGACAAAATATGATTTTTAAGGTATATTGAAGGTTACTAAATTTAAAAATCAAGAGTTAGGATTAAATATTTCATTTTAGAATTTTATAGTATATAAATACCTCACTTTTTTAAGGTTCAAAGATGATCTATCATGCATTTGTTTATATTCCATTCTTTTTTTATCTTTTCTTTTGATTTTTCTTATTTTTTTTAATTTCTAAAATTAATTTTACATTTTCGGTAATAATTTTCCTATTTACTCATCAATCTAATGTTCTTAAGGGATATTTAAAGTAATTGAAGATTGAAAATCAATAATCATCAAAGAGAGGAAAAATCAAGATGAATGTTATCTACAAGTATACTTTCTCTCTTTTATTCTTGATTATAATTTTATTTTCAAATACCTTCAAATTGTTTATAGTTATCGGTTGTGAGTAAAAATTTATTAGAAATTGAATATTTGACTTTGGATTATTTTGGATATTCAATGAATTATGATTTTTTATATTATGGATGTTTGATGTTTACTTATATCACGATGTTTAATATGTGCAATTTTGAAGTTGAGCTTATTTAATTTCATTTTATAGATAATAAATTATATCAAAAGTTGAATTGATTATTAAAGAATATGACATAAATATGAATATGAGTTATTTAGAAATAATAATTTATCTCATAATAATTAAATGAATAAAATTAATATGTCTTAATTAATTAATTATCATGGAAATATGTAATTAATTAATTTTAATATATTAACTGCAATTTAAGAAAGGATAATTATTATTATTTTATCATTTCAATTTATAATAATTGTCATCATTTGCTTAAATGAAATTGTGTTTAAATGATCAACCTTATTAAATAAAAATCATTAGTGATATCTCAATTTTTATTTTAACTTTAATTGTTAATTTTATTTAATAAATAAAATAATTTAACATATTTTAATTTTTCTTATCTTGAATTGATTTTAAATATTTGATTAACATAGAACAGAATGAAATTATAAGATATAAATTCTTATAAAATTTATATTCTTTATATTATAATTATTATTAATATAAAATAAAAAATGATAAAATTAGAATTTACTGCAAGATAATTTATAATCACAAAACATGACTTTTATTGTCCATTACATACAAATTTAGTGGGCAAATTGCTGATTCAATCGGATCCTATTGTATTATAAAATTTTATTTTTCAAGACAATTGCTGATTCAATTTATTATGAACATACGGTTGCTCTTGAAAAAAGTTCGAACAAAAAAAAAACATACATAATTAATAAAGTGTTTGCACGATTTTTGTACATTACGAGTATGCCATAGAATTTAAGTGTTGTCAAACTGCTTCTTCTAACTTCTAATCAAAATAATCGTGAATCTTCTATTTGTCCGTATTAGAGAATTAAGCTTAAAAAATTAAATAATGCTAAACAAGAATATATGATAAATAAATAAAGGGATAGTTACAATTAAAACAAGATTGTGCAAAAGCAAAATAAAATAGAAACAAAGGCTGGATAAAGTAAAGCTAAAATGAAATTTACTTCAGAGTGATTTTTCTTAATGGTTGATTGTTTGTCCCTTTCTCACTTGTTCATTTTGCTATTTAACCATCCTCCTAAATATTGATAACTGTTACATATCCACCTTGCACTTCCTCCATAATCAACATGATAACTATCTCTATCATATATTTCTAGAAAGTTAAGCCTATTAAACCAATTAATGGTCTAATTTATTAAATATCATTTAATTAATAAAACATTAAATAAATTAATATAAAATTAATTTATTTAATTTTAAATTAATTAAAATCAATTTAGTCTTGATAAAAACCATTTAATTTAGGTCTATTAAATTAATTAATGATCCAAATATTATAGTTTAGGCCTATTAAATCAATTAATGACCCAAATATTAAATATCATTTAATTAATAAAAAAATTAAATAAATTAATATAGAATTACTTTATTTAATTATTTTAATTAATTAAAATCAATTTAATCTATGGTAGAAACAATGCCCCTGTAAAATGGTTTATAATTTATAAACCAATCTTATAAGCCCAAAATTCAAACCAAAAATAAAAAATAAAATAAAAATAAAAAAACATATTTTATTTTTGCACATATTAAAAATAAAAATAAAAATCAACCACATATTAAACACAAATTATATATATAAGGATTTTGCAAAACGCTCTATGTAGAACATCTCGTAATCCTTTTTTCAATTTTTGCAAAACTTATATATACATAAGACATTATGCATGAGCTTAATACATTTATGATTATACATTCTTCTTAACATTGATGCATATTTATCCATAAATAAAAACTCATGCATACACAATCAATCTTGGAAAGATGGTTTTGAAACATCAAATGTTTGTCTTTGTCAATCATTTTTTGAATATTAATTCATACCTTTAAATGGCATTCAAAAACACTAACTTAAATAACCCTTTGCCATCTTTTATACAGAAATATGATAAGTTCATGAAGCCAAAAGTAAAGTATTCCAACTTCGATATAGCTTATTGGAATACACATTTTAATACTCATAGGTAATATTGCCCCTCTAACTTTGTTCTTACAAAATTCAAACACCAACGAAGCAATACCCAAATGACAACAACAGGTTAGTTAATCTTCTTTCTCAAACCTATTATCATAACTCTCTGATGATGTTTTGGTGATCGAATTATTATGGTATTTGCACTTATGTAAAATTTTAGGATTGCTATGTTATTGCCAGAACTCTATTGGATTTTTGTTAACATAAACACTTGAGGAAATGGCCAAAAATGAGAACTTTACTAGGAGAAATGAATTGAGTCTTACTTTCTAGGCATATGACACTATGATAAGATAGTTTAAATCACTAATCAATCTCTCAAACTATAATAATAACCTACGATGGCCTTAAACCTAATGATCCTTAAATATAAGTTTTGGTTGCACTTCCCTCATTGTCATTAATAGATAGAAAAAAAAAGCTCTTAATCACTTACTTGTAAAATGTATTATTATTGTAGGTATGCCATCTTTCCTTAACTCTGAGCCTACTCCCACACATGCATTTGTTCCTACCAATACTCAGTCTCAATAATAGGTAACTTCATTTCATTACCTCTTCACTATGCTTCCTCATATTCTACCCACTAACTCATTCCCTTTCTGCAGGTTAATTCTCACTTTATATCTCGAGTGATACCTCCTTATCATATAATTAAAGAACCAATATTCCCTTACCCAATGAAATATGGCAAGGAGCTTCTCTACAGTAAAATAATCTCTCCAATTACTTTTATTAAAGCATGGTCTCAAATTCCAAATAGATGGGCTAAGTAGGTGAATGACTTAACCCTACACTTCTTTGATCAGTAGGAGAAAGCTTGAATCTAGCCTCTAATTTAGCTATCCACAGTACATATCCCTTTCTCAACTTCTTTACTTTCAACAACCTATTATTTCTGGTTAAAGGGTTATAACTCCTTCATATTTTGAGTCATACACATGTCCATTACCCTCATAGATGTATTTGGTATTACAGGCTTATTAGTGGTAGGTATTGAGACACCAATTCTTATTAAGAGCACAGAATCCCTTAATGGTTATGACATGAAGTATTCCACGTATGCAACTTTGATTAAAGATATGGTAAGTTGACTACAAGATCTTAAGACAAAGCATACATACTTCATATGGTGTCTATTATGTCAACTCATCTTTTACCCTTCATCAGCCCGATCGAGCAGTGAGTACCTCCCAATGGCTCACTTCATTATCAATGAAGGGAGGTGTGCACTTGGCACTACGTTATTAGTTATAGTTTATAATGATTTTGCTAAGATCATTTCATATAAGATGATTCATAAGATAGGCTAAAGCACCTGGTTGGTACAGGTATGATTGTTTACCTACTTTCTAGCACTCTCAACAGATCCTATCCATCAAGAGGATTTCTATTGCCTACAAGTCGCTAGCTGTACATGTTTTATGACTGAGGTTGCCATCATAGATTACTTTTAAAGGCTAACCTTCACTATTCCTATTTTTTAAGGACATTGATAAGGACTGCATCTTCTTAAGAACTACTTTCCTTGTGGAGTTCCTTATGTTATAGTGACTTAGGAAACTTTCACGCAACCTCACTTACACTTCAAAGGTGGCACTTCTACCAGTTTTTCCATATCAAGCAGAGCTATTGGAGAGCCTTACCTTTCTTTCCTCTGGTGTAGGCAGTTTGGCTTTTAGCAGGCTATCCCCAACCAACATCTTTTATGTCCAGCTCCTATCAATAAAGCTAGCTATGATAGATCTATCGTTGAAGAGGCTTAGGGAAATTATAAGAAGAACCTCATATAGCCTCTCGTGCATGAGTTAGACTACTCACCCAACAATCTTCATTTTAGACTTGGTAGATATTTATCTTTAAGAATCTTATTATTTCAGGTCTTATTATTACTTTCCTTCTTACTTCCCCTTTATTAATATGCTTGTCTTCTTAATTATCCATTTTATTTTTCTAGTTGCATTGGCTATCACTTCTAATAACAATCTACTTCTTAAAAGGTAGCCTACTTCCTCTCATATACTGAAAACTAGGAAACCTTAGAGGAATTCCAAGGTGATTCCATAACCCATCAAAAAGTCTACTATGTAACACACTATCACCCCATTTAAAAGCAAGATTCAGGTTGAATTATCATCCTCATCATCAGAAGATAATGGCTAAGAGTCATCCATAGACTTAGATTCTTCTTCAGATAAAGATACTATTCAAGAGCAGGATTCACATGATGAGACATTCATTCCTTCAGCTATCTCCAATCCTCTTACTTACTTATAAAGTGACCAACACCTCTCTTCCTCTACTCCTTTTATGGTATGCCTAATCTTCACCATTTACTTCTTCAATGTTATGAATCTTCTCCCTTTTATTGGTGCTTAGATACCTATACCCTTTTCCCCTTTCAGAATCTTACTACTAGACACATTCGCCTATTATCTCCTCTACATCATAGGATTCCTCTCTGATGTGTGTCAATTTGCATTAACAATTAGCTTTGTTTACCTTATGTTTAATGCTTGTTTTTGCTACATTTATGCTTTGAATTAGTAGAATTTAATGTGTTTGTTGAGTGTGCAGCTTAGGAGAAGCAATAAAGGAGAA
>CANYBF010413878.1:0-15189 GCA_948192965.1 Dalechampia spathulata
GAGGGAATCTAGTTTCTTGGAAAAGTAAGAAACAAAGTGTGGTTTCTAGATCTAGTGCCGAGTCAGAATATAGAGCAATGGCCCAGGCCGTGTGTGAAGTGGTGTGGCTCCTTCAACTATTAAAGGAGATTGGTCAGAAAGTTCAAGTGCCAGTAAAGTTGTGGTGTGACAATCAGGCAGCCCTACACATTGCCTCCAATCCGGTCTATCATGAACGAACAAAACATATTGAGATTGATTGTCACTTCATTCATGATAAAATTCAAGAAAAGGTCATCTCAACTGGACATGTGAAAACAGGAGATTAGCTAGCAGACATCTTTACTAAAGCCGTGAATGGGATTCGAATTAAGTACATTTGTAACAAGTTGGGCATGGTCAATATCTATGCTCCAACTTGAGGGGGAGTGTGATTAAGGCTAAGATTTAGGCAAATGATTTATGAATTCTTTGATTTAGCTAGATTATTTCCTATATATTTATTTCCTAGTTTACATAGTAACTTGTATATAAATAGGTTGTAATCATTCTATTATATGTATGAAAATATAACAATACTTTCATTACAAGAACCATCAACAAGAGTTACGGTTTCTGACAGAGTACATGGTGAATACGTATGAAAGTCTTTTAAAGAACTGGTCATATGTCTATTTGCACCTAATAATCCAAGAATTAGAAGTAGTAGTATAGGCAATACTTGATTGAACACAATTAGAGGTGGAACTAGAAGATGTCCCGAGCTGAGAAAGAAGCCATTTGAGGTGTTGAATCTCGTTGGAAGAGAAGGCATTTGGATGAGATATCTCGTTGGTATTCTTAACCATGTGTGCTTGTGTTCGTGGAGGATGAAAACGCCTTCCACCCCTTCCTCTAAGTGGGCGACCATGTAGTTTCTAGCATGTATCCTTCATATGTTTAGGTTTCCCACAATAATCACACTGCAAGTGTTCTTTGTCAGAATTTCTAGCTTTGGAGATTTCAGTCATCAATCCAGATTTTTCAATAGGAACGACATTCATCATGGCACTTCTTCTACTCTCTTCCTGTTGGACATAGGAATATGCTTGTCGTAAGGCAGGAAAAGGATCTCGGCCAAGCGCCTGGACTCAGATTTGATCAAAATCAAAGTTCAATCCAGCCAGGAAGTCATACACACGTTCCTTCTCTCTCATTTTCTAATATTTTGCAGAATCATTAGGACATTCTGCCTTAAACTCTTGATAGTAATCAAGTTCTTGCTATAATTCACTCAATTTAGCAAAGTATTGAGCAACTGTCAATTCTCGTTGTCTTAAATCATGGACCTTATTTCGAAGTTCATAAATTAAAGCATCATTATCTACTTGAGAGTATCTAATTGAAGCAGCAACCCAAATAGTAGCAGCAGATCAATAGAGAAGATATCCACGAGCAATATGTGGTTGCATATCCACAACCATGACATAACAAGAGAATTCTAACAAGTCCATTTGTCAAGTGCAGAACCTGCTTGTTCCGGTTGTTTTTGATCTCCGGTTATGTAGCCTTGTAATTTTTTAGCTTCAATAGACAATAGGTAGGATGTAGACCAATCCAGGTAGTTCGTTTCGTCAAGTTTCGCATGACTAATTTTCAATGTAGGATTGTCTAGGATGGTATTATTGTCAACAGATTCGTTTTTAATGCTAATAGGATCTGTATACCCATCGGCTGCCATGTTGATGAAGAAAAAACAGTCTGCCGAAGAAGGAAAAAACAGGAAAAAAGGCCAGTAGAACAAGGTGTCGGAAAAACCTGAAAAGAGGTTGAGTATCGGCAGGAAAGGAAAATGGGGAGGAAAGAAAACCACACGCGCCGGTGCATGGGAGAAGATGCTGAACCTTATGGAGGCGTGTGAGCTTCACGCACTGAGGCAGATGGAGGTCGGATAGTCGGTAAAGGCCGGTTGGCGACAGTGCCTTCTGGAGAGGTCGGTGGTGACACAAGAATTATAGTGGAGAAAGAAGTTCCCCACAAACCCTAATCCAAAAAAAATAGTGCCTTGAAGGAGGCAAATAACGCTGATACCATGTTTCAATTTAGAGAATAGAATTCTTCTTCTTGTGTATTAAATCCTGAATTTAAATCTCTATTTATATGCAAAGACCTATCACTAATTAAGGAGACCTAAATCAAGTAAAAAGTAGGAAATACAAATAGAATAGGAAATAGAATAGAATAAGAAAAAAATATGCTGCCCTATGATTTTGCTAATAATCTTCTAATGTAGTCAATAATAAGTGGAATAGATTGGTATTTAGCACAAGCCAATTGGTTTTGTACAAGATGGGTACTAATCACATTTAGGATCATTATTATGAGTTCGGCCCAATGCTTTCTTCAATCGATGGAATTTCTGCAGTTTGGATTAGTTGTCACTTACTAAACATAAAGATCTAAAGGCCCATCAAATACATCAAATGCATAGGCCTATCTTAGAGGTTCTAATCTATAATGGATCTCAATTGCATGCTAACCTAATTCCTAATCTTTGAATACAAACCTAGGATTATCATTTGATCACTTTTTATTCTAATACCATGTAGAAACTTCATAAATTGAAGATATTGTTGGGCCAAACTCACATTAGTGATCATAAATGAGTTGATATCCATTTTGCACAAAACTAATCGATTTATGCTAAGTAACAATCTACTTTGTTCCAACATTCCTCTTTGCTCTATTTCCAACCCTTCCTTTTGTCTTTCATTGCTCTCCCTTTCTTTCCTGTTTTATGACCAAAACCCCAACTCCTCTCTCTAAAGCTTCTTAAATCACTACTGAATACCAATTTCATCAAAAAACATCCCCTTTCTTTTTCTAACTCAACATTCATATATGAAGAAACTAAATTCCAAATAGTTGATTTGTCTTGCAAGCTTGTGGAGAATCTTCATGATGAGGCACAAAGATTGGTGAAAGGGATTGATTAGTGGAAATATTAGAGAAAAAAATCGTCCTTTTAGAATAATAATGTTGGTGAAGAAACATGAATGAAAGAAGAAGTTGAGAAGTTGATGAGGATAAATGATTAGTATGGTCTTGATTTCCATATCTTATGAGTGAGATTGAGGGCTCATCAAGGATTGACATAGACTTTTGAGTTTGAATTTACGAGAAAATTACTTAATCTTGAAGTAGAGGAATATGTCCACGGAATATTTAAATGTTTTCAATATACAGAGAGCAATACACACCACTAGAATTGAAAGTGCTACAATGATAAGAAAACTCAAATTGTAGATATTGTAATGAATAACTATTCTACCTTTTCCTCATATCTGTTGGGCTTATAAACATCATAAATTACATCGAAGGAAATGAAATTAAGAACTTATCTTATTATATACATAAGCCTAATTATTATAATAATGTCTCTTTCATTAGTCTCTGTTGATTACTAGTGCTTCAACCTCTTTCAAATAACTAGTTATATCTTGATTATTCCATGTGAGATGAATCTTATTAGTTACCACCTAATTTACAACCGTGTATATTCCTAACAACATGGATATTTTTACAAAAATCGATAATAGAAATTCAGTATCATACTAAATAAGGAATTTAATTTGAATAGGACTATAAAAGATAAATTCTCTAATTAGGAGTGTGCTACATTATGACATCACTCTTTGAAAATTTAGCTTGTCGTGTATCTCGAAAACTCAACTAATTGGAGCAAAAGTAAAATTAGCATTTAAATTAAAATGAATTGCCTTTACCTTTTTCAATATTGCTATAATCAATTTTAATTCCTCTTTCAAAAGCACCTCTCCAACCTAAACTATTGAGGTTCTTTTCCTAAATGAGTTCACCACCTTCCTAACTTTAGATTCTTCTCTATCTTTAGCTTTTGTTGTAAAATGTTTTGGGGTTGCCATGATTGTTGTCAGTGTTTGTGGTGCCATTGAAGATGCTGGGGTTATTAATTTGTTGTAGGTTAAAGTTCCACTAAAATCTAAACTACTGTGTTAAGGACTTTTGTTTTGACCTAAATGGCTTGATTTTTCTAGGGATTCTAGCTTCTCTTGCAATCTAACACTAAGTTCTTATGTTGTTAGACTCATGGATGAGATAAGTTAAGGCTAGAGTAAGATTTTACAAGAGAATTCCTCAATACTTTTGTGCATTTTATTTCTTAACATTGTCTCTAATAGATGGAATTCAAGCTAACAAATTGTGTAACTTGGAAAATTCTTGTTCTAAAGAAAAAACCCAATAGTAAAAATAGTTGAACCTATTGATAAGGAATTTAATTGAAATTGAAAGGCCATTTTAATAAATTCTATAATAAACACTAGTGTGTATAGGATGGGTTTCAAAAAGAGTATCTAGAGTTGCATAAAAGGAAAAAAGATTTATAGGCAGAGATTGAGCTACAATGTCGGTAAGTGCCTCCATTGCTACCCATAATTCCAATAAAGCTATATATGATAGGAAAGTTTTATGTAATTTTTTGAAGTTTGGCTCTATATTAATAAATCATTTTAATTTAAGTTAATACATTATGTTTGTGTGTGTGTGCATATATATATATGTATGTATATGTATATGTAGGACTTTAAGTTACAAATGATGTATATATATGCCTTGTTTGTAGGGGACTATTGTAGGAGGGGACATGATTTGGTTTTGAAGAAATTGAGACATTGTTTGGTTGTAGAAAATTTTTCTATATTCTTTTTCTAGTTTTCTGTTCTTTTTCAAAGTTTTCTTTCTTTTTAATGCTAAATGAAAAATAAAATCATGTGAAACTTCAATTCTAGTAAATCTCAAATAAATTTATATTTGTTATTATTGTTAATGCTAATATGAAAAGGTATTGTAATAAATGCAAATTTAAAGAATATTATTTTTCACCTCTCATTTGTATAGAAAAGTTAGAAAAACATCTAGACAATATTTTTCAAAATTGTGTATTTTTAGAAAAAATTGTTTCATTTCTTATTTATTCTTTAGAAAATTTTATTTTACAATTTTCTTTCTTGAGACATATATAATGCTCCATAACTAAACCACGCTTAATAATTTTTATCAGACCAGGGGATAACTTTCTTTAAATGTTGAAATGGAGATTAATCCTTGCAAACCGTGATGCAATTAATGTTAAAGTTCTCAATATTAATGGTGAATTTACTTTAGTGAACCTGGGCAAATGAAACACCAGTGTAGACACATGCAATTATTTTGGTATGCATACCATTATTTTGTTTTAGTTTTGACTGGTTAGAAGATTAATTTGCTATACTTGATACGATGGGCAAGAAAAAAAAAAATCTGGATAAAAATTTTAAAAAGAAGTGAAAAATTTTGGATATTTTTTGTGTGGATCATTTGGGTTGTTGCTTATATGTTTGTCATTATATAGTTGGCAGTCTGTTTTACTTTTCGACTTGCTTTAAGCATAGGTTATCTGTTGGAGATCTTTGACTATTTACCTAATTATAGCTATAGATGAACCAAAATTAGTCTGTCAAGTATGCCTCCGATATGCATGGTTTAACAATTTTTTTTTTTTTGTTTGTTTTTTAAAAATGTTATCATATGGTTAATATCTCTTGTTATGTAGAAAACTTAGATATTAAGGTTTAGTAGATTATTTATAAATGATCGTATCGGTTAAGACATCATTTAACAAAATGGGTAAGTATATATTACCATAACTAAGTTCAATCTGTTGATTACCATTGACGTGGATACTTAAGTGCTGCTAAAAATGATGAGGTGCAAGGGTTATACAAGGTCCAGTGGCTATGCTACTTCCTACACAATGTCGTCAATAGAATCATCTTGTCATTGATGGGAGCATATGAGCAAGTTCACTGTTTTGCAGAATACACACTGAAATTGGATTTGAGACGGAAATTAGAAGGTCAGATGCACAGAGGCATTGATGTTGTTTGAATGGTTAAAGTAGAGGGCTAAGTGCTAGTGATTAATTGCATATAATATGCAGGGGGGATAACCTGATAACTGAGGGCAACGAGCAACCATTATTTTCATGTTTTTGGTTTCGGAGATACTGTTTGCCTTTCTTATTGCACTTTGTTTGCAGAACCAGATGAATGGAATGAAATTGCGAAGAAGGTTATCCAAATTGACAATAGCTGGAACAGAACAGCTGGGAAATATATAGAAATTTATGACATGGTCAGAGTGACGTCCTGAGGTAATTGTGCATGCAGTTTAACCAAATAGCTGGGATAGTTGCGTGAATCCCTGAATATCCGCTATGACTTGAGCTTTGGCCTCGCAGACATTGAAGTTATTGGTGAATTTAGCTTGAAGCAAGCCGGAGAAGGTCGCAGATCTGATGTGCTGGGATGCACAGTAGACGATCTTCAGGAACAGAGAATTGGAGGGACTTTTCATTTGTAGAAAATTTTTGCAATTTCCAATTTCTAGTTTTCTTGTCTTTGATTTTTAATTTATTTTCTTAGTGAAAATGAAATCATAGAAAATATCTATTGTAATAAATCTAAAATTAACGCATATTTGATATTTTATAATGTTAATGATAAAGATATGGTTATTAATGCAAATATATAAAATATTGTTTTCTTATTTCTTTCATTTTATGATGAAATATTATGTTTTTCTTTTTTCTTTTTTATAAAATGTTGTTTTTCGTTTTTTATTTCTCTATCAATTAAATGTATAGTTTTATTAATAATTTTCTCGAAACATATACAATTCTAAACAATATTGTTTTAGACATATAGTGGCTTTTGAAGTCGGCATTTTCAGCAAGATTGAAAGGCTTTATTTCCACTATAATGCTCTTATTTTTCCCCTTTCAAATGGCACATCGGAAGACACCAAGAAGATCCCTTTTTCCACTCTACTGAAATTTGACTTGGCTATTGGCATCATTTCCTATCATGTACGAGTTGCATTTTTAATTTTCATCAACATACTCTTTAAAATTGTCAATTAAAACTTCAAGAAGTTATTTCAATTCATCAATCCTTCCTTTAATCAATGACTTGGTTAAGAGATATGCAATTTGAATTTTAGATCTACAATACATAGGTGAATTTTTTTTTTTTACATTCATAATAGATGAATTTCTTCTTTTTTACATCCATAACAACATGAATGCTAGATTGAATTTTTTTTATAATTGCTATTACAAACTTATTATGACAATAAATCAAAGTAGGATCATCTTCCTTAAACCCGATGCCTTTCATGATTTTCTTAATCCATATCGCTTGATTAATTGTTGCAACAAGAGCAATATATTTAACCTTTGCAAATGATTGTATCATGATCTGTTGCTTCTTTGAATTACAATAAATTGACATGAACTAATTATGAAAATGTATCTAAATGTGCTTTTCATGTCATTGGTACTTCCTACCTAATCCGAATTAAAATATCTTTCCAAGCATATATCCTAGTCCTTCGTATAAAAAATAGATTTATTAAGAGTCCCTATATAAAAAATAAGCATATTTTTGTTGGCACATAAATATAATATAAATGTGTTGAATAACTTTCAAATTGAAGAAATAATTCATGAGCCCCAAATTAGACATCTTAAACACCTTATGCATATCCCTTTTAAACTTAATAATTTTAGATTTCCTTAAACCTATAACTAATAAATCATTAACAGAAATAAAATCATTAACAGAAACTGGCACAAAACAAATCAATTTTATCATTTTCCTATTTTAAGTACAAAGGTGCCTTATTAATGCTTATGAAATCACCTTGCATCAAGCATAAATCCATTTTCTAATACCAGATTGTAAAAGCCTATTTTAGGCTATATAAGGCATCCTTTAGCTTTAAAAGTTACCTTTTTTGAGCTTCAAAACCTTATAGTTTCTTAACATATAGCTCCTTATGCAATTATCCATCAAGGAATGTTGATTTGATGTTAAGATGATAAACATTCCATGCAATTTTTTTTTCTAATAACAACCAATAACTAGCAACAATAATTGAATTATATCATGTTTAGCAAATAGTGCAAATGTGTCACTAAAATCCACATTGGGAATCTTGGCATATCATTTTCACAACAAGCCTATTTTTATGCTTGTGAATTGAGTTGTTAAGATTAAACTTGGTTTTGAAAATCCATTCAACTCTAATCACATGCTTCCTTTTTGATAAATCTACAAGTTCCTAAGTTAAATTCTTTTTTATCATCATAATTACATCTTTCATTGCTTTCACCCATTCTAGAAGTTTTGAAACTTTAGAGAATGATGTTGATCCTCTTCATATTGAATGTCTCTTTTAATTATGATATTCTTAGCCTGCAAATCAAAGATACAATATTCTTTTGATTTAGATGCATAACCAATTAAAATTCATCTAAAAGCTCATTCGTTAAGCTTGTTTTGCTTAACTAATGAGACATGAAAGAAATAAGGTGAATTGAAGATCTTAAGATGTTTAACAAAAGATTTATGACTTGACCAAGCCTTTAATGGAGTTTAATTCTCCATAAATTTTATCCACAAATGATTCATCAAATAAATAGTAGTTACCACTACTTTATTCCAAAATCTTTTAGGAATCTTCTTTTCAAACGTTGTACATCTTTCCATTTCCATCATAGTTTTATTTCTCCTTTCCAAAACCTCATTTTGCTATAGGGAATAGGCAATGGTCAATTGATGAAAAATACCAACTACTTTATAGAAATTGTTGAATTTTACTAAAGTAAATTCCTTATTTTTATCATTTTTAATCACATTGATGTTGATTCCACTTTGCTTCTTCATACAATCTTTCAAGGACTTAAATATATTGAAAATATATCCCTTCTACTTGAGGAAGTATACCTAGGTCATCTTAATTAATTTATCAATAAAAAGTATGAAATATCTGATTTTATTAAGAGAAATAACCTGCATTAGTTCATAAGTTTGAATGGATCAGTTCTAACTTACCTCATGCTTTGTGAATCGCTTGTTTAGGAAAAGGTTTCTTAGTTTGCTTCCCAATTCATAGCTTTAACATACATGCTATAAATCTATAACTTTTGGCAAAATCTTAGCAAATTTCAATTATTACCATTTGTTAACATTCTGAAATAAGGATGGCTAAAACTCTCATGCCATTTTAGACTTCTATCCTTTCCTACTAAATTTGAATGATCTTCTATTGAATTTAAGTTCTAGAAAAATTTTTCCAAACATATTTACAATAATAAATTAATTACCATAATGATAGGTTGTATTATTAAAATAGACACCATAATAATTTTTTATTATCTAAGGCACACTCAACATATTATTCTTTTTATCTAATTTAATTATAAAAATATACCTTATTCCATGCTTTATGTTGACTTTAATTACTCCCTTGTACCTTTACGATAGCTCAATTTTCCAATTTTACTACACTTGAAATAAACTTGTTTGATCAGGATAAGAGACTCATATGGTGTCATATGTATTGTACACCCATTATTTATGAACCATATAAATTTGTGGCTTGATTTTATGTTTTTGAGTGCCATGAACAATTGCTCTTGTTAAACATTTTTTTGTTATTATCTTCATTTGCTTTATAGAACTTATGTGTATGTCCTTCATTCTTATAATAGTGATACTAACATGTATTTCTCTTCTTGAACCAACAATCTACCACTAAGTGGTTTATTCTCTTATAATGAAAACAAGGCTAGTGTTTCATCTTTTCATTTTTAACTATTGTAGTAGGCTTCAAATTCTTATTTTGATGGTGAGTGGCTTGCCTTGTATTTTGATGAAATTTGCCTTGTATAACAAATGCTCTTTCCACACTTTCATCATATATGATTAAAAGTCATTTCTCTTATATTTCAAGTTTGACGATTGATTAAGCAACACTTAACATGTCTAAATCACAGAATTCTACAATTGCAACAATTTTAACCTTAAATTTTTTAGGAATGATCACTATAATTTTCTTAATTTCGTATGATTAATAACATCCATAACAAATATTGAATAATCTTCTTATCATCATTCATCCAAACATCATTCATCCAAAGAAGCTTGGACTCTCACTACAAAAAGCCATTACTTTAATAATGGAAATTACTATTACTAAAATTTAAAAATTTATCACTAAATACATTATCGATGGACCAATAATTAATGGTAGTTTATTGTTAATTCATTCATCAATAATTTTTTCAAGATGAATTAATCATGCAAATTTATCTGTTGCTAAATTATGATGATAAGGTTTCATCGTGAATGTTTATCGCTATGTAGTAATTCTGTTGCTACGTAGCGATGATAAATCCAAAGCAAATTTGTCACGAAAATGAAAATTTTAAATTTTTTTAGTTATTAATAAAGTCATATAAAAATTACAACTTTAGTAAAAAATTCAATAAAGTATCTTATGTAATTTGAATGTTTCCATAATTTAACATGTGTAAAATAATACTTCTAAAATTTATAATTAGCATCAAATAATTTTTTTACCCTCGATTTTGCAATTTCATCCTAAATATTCATATAATTGCACATCTATCTAGTATAATAAAAATTTGAATACAATATATAACATAATACAATACAATATCATATGAATACAATATATAATATAACATAATACATAAACAAAAAATGAAGTACAAATGAAGTGCCATCATCCTTATGATTTGGTGCAAGAGGATCAATATGAATAATAGTTGGATTTAGATCAACTACATTGAAGTGTTATCTTTGGTTGGAGCAAATGTGGATGATCGAGTACCATATATATCATTTAGTATCTCTTATTGAACCTGCTCTTGAATACTCAACATCGATGCTTGTATTGTAACATCAATAATGATATCAAGGGTAATGTGTATAACATCCTTTACCTGCTAGCTAATCATGTTATCTAACTATGACTAGTTATAGCTCCTAAATGGTCTATAGGTGGACATGTTGGCTGATATAGAGTTGTAAACATTACAAACCTTTGACCTAAGATCATAGACTTGTCCTTTAGAGGATCCACCACTACCTTTAGGTAGAGATGAGAGTCACTTATGCTCTCATTCATCTTCAATGCCTCCTCTTATAATTGGGTAGCATGCTCTTGATAAAATATCAAAATAAATTATCAAATTATTTTGAAATATCATTGATAAAGTTGCCTCAATTATGCTTTCATGCATGTAAGTTCATGAGGAGTTAGCTCCTTACCCTCATTTTTCTCCTTCTACAAAGTAAACCCATCAAAGAGTAGGATAAAGTATTAAAAAATGAACTATAAAATTAGAAATAAAATATAATCTTTTCAAATCTTTCTTGTATCCAAATGCAATCTTAGAGCTACAAGTATAAGTTAAAAGACCTATATGGTCTACTTTCCTACATCAGTTACTAGTAGACTAAGTGCTTTTCACCTGTATTGTAAGCTATATCCATTAATTATCACATCCACTTTCATTATTATCTTAATTATGGTCATAATTACATTAAATTATATTTTTAATTTTAGTGACTAAATTATTTGTATAATTGATGATTAATCAAATAACATTAAGAATTTGATAAATAAAAATTAGTGTTAGAATTATTTTCTTATATACAAAAATATTTATTTTTATTGGTATTGCATGAAAATGTAATTATAGTTTATAAAGGAATGATTGTGGAAGATATAGATTTATATTGTTTTATAATTAATTAAATAATAAATTAGATTAAAGTAGAAGATTCTTATTTAAATGAATCATTATTCTATTAAATAAGCATATAAGTTAGGAATAGATAATGATATTAGAGTTTAATAAAATAAAGCTAGCAGACTAGGTAGAATTATAATGATAGATTGTTCAAATTAATTTAATAAACCTTCTGCTAATATGAATTTATTATATTAATTTACATTAATGTTATAAAAAAAGAGAAAGAAATATAAAAGGGACAGTTGCTACCATAGGATTTTATGTAAAGTTGTAGGTAATTCTATGTTTAGCGGTGGATTAAAAGTTTTTTTAATTAACTCTTAAGGAAAGGAAGGAAAAGGAATCCATTATGATCTAGAATTCCTTTACAAAAAAAATGAAAAGCTTTATCTTACATACAACCTGAATAAAGTTAGCAAACTTCAATTCATTTCCCTCTTCTGCTAGATAAATTCGATGGTTAAAAGATTAAAGAGGTAAAGTTTTATGATTGTGTATGTATAAATGGTCATCTACTTACCTTTAAACCTTTATATTAGGGAATTATAGAATGATGTGTATATGTATTTTCCATATATTAAAAGATTAAAAGTTTGCTAAGGAAGTTTACATGTATGCATGCTATAAGTAGAAGGATTATGTTTGTCAAAAGAAAATCTTGTGGAAGGCTTACATTTCTTATATTGACTGCATATCATGTGAAGTGAAATTGAACAAGAATTTGCTCATTTACCAAGCTGAGCACATACATGTATACATATACAGATAAACTTTTGCATAAAGGTTAGTTGTGTATACTAATTGGATGTTAGTTAGTGGGTAAGTGTGTATGAAGTTAATTATTCCTTGCTTGGCTGGAAGTATATGTGTATACATACATGCATTTATATTAGGAGATGATTGTGTGAACTCTACTTGTGTAAGTAATTAAACTGCCATAACAGTAACAAAATAAATATGTATATGAGTTATATTTAATGCCTAATTAATTATTACTAAGCTAAGGTATGAGGAGGAAATTTGTTGAGAAAATATGGATGAGTAAGATGCCTTGTGTTTAAGTAATGGTAATATGTTAAGAATTGCACCTTGACTTAATGAAATTTATAATTAAATAGAAGGTTGAGCAATGTGCTGTGAATGATGTCTTGTTTTAAAATAGTTGGGGTGAGTGTAAAATAATCAGATAAGGGAATTAGCTGGCATGTTGTTACTCATCTTAAAGGTCACCTTATACATGAACAATTAACATTAATGGACAATCTAGATTGTATGTAAATGTATGTATGATATGAATTTAGGCTCGATTTTGACTAAATTAATACATAAAAATGGATTACTGCCTGACCAAATAATTAATTGAAATCTATTTTTTAATTTACTTTGATTATAGAGCTGGAAACTTAAGATTGATATAGTTTTCTTTGTTATGCACCCAACTTGATCATAGGTCATTAAGTACTTATGTAATAACAAATGTAGAACCTCCATGTTGTGTGTCCATATGGAAGACATATAAGTTACAATTGAATTGCATACTTAAATATGATATTTTTTTTATATTGAATCAAGTAACTAAAAATTGACTTAAGCAGCTCATAGTTACACAAGTTCCTAAGTTAATCATACATTTGAATTTGATGCATCAGATGTATAGAATAATAATTGGCCATGAGTTAAATACGTATAACTTAGTTCATAAAATAATGTCTGTATGACTCTTGTAAATGATTGGATCATGAACTTTAAAAGTGCACAATTTGAGTATGCATGATACTAGCTTAAGTAACTTTATTGAGGCAAGTTAATCCATTTAATGGTAGGATTGAGTCGTTGTACTCTTGTGCATATGGTATCAACTAGAATTGATATTGTATGTATGTGCAGATAATCTTCTTATGAAGATTGAAGTAATCGGGTCTATATCACGACTTACAGATTTATGATTCACTTTGTTGCTTGGTTGACTAGTAATTTGAGGATTAAGTGAATGAAGAATACTGAAATAGTTAATGTGGGAAATGCTATTTATATATTAAGAATTCTATTGGTTCTAAGTATGTATATGCTTTGGTTAATACCTAGATTTTACTATTAATAGTAATGTTGTCGAAAGCTATGGTTAAGCATATATTTTGGTAGAATGTAATTGGTCTATGTATGCTTTGATAAGGAGTTGTTAGTAACCAATATTTAAAATGGGTTACCTAGACCGTGCTTAGGATATATGCATGGTTGTGCATATGTGCATTATCTTATGTTATAAGACTTACACCTAGAGTATATTTTATTAATATATGTATATTATAACCATAAATTCCACTTGTTTATAGATTTTATTAGATGGTTATTTTTATTAACAACTAGCATGATAAGGGATTGTTTGAACAAGTAAGAGAGTATATCACATAAAACATATGTATTTATTAAATAATAAATGAGATAGTGAATTCTTGATATGAATTGAAATCCATAATAAGATTGAGGATTAATAGTTCTAAAAAGTAGTTAAGATACAAACTGCCAATATTTAATTTGGATTTGGATGGGCAATCCATAGAGTTAAACTAGAAGTTTGCATATTTATTGGAGGATATACATATTGTGCATATATACAAGACATTTAAAATATTCATATAGCATACTTGATTGTAACATCAAGATAATTTATTTAAAATAGGTGAAGATAACAGGAAGGTCATTGCTTTCATTACATAGATGGATAAATGCAAGATGAAAATAGGTTTGTGCCTAATAATAATTAACATGTAAATAAAATTCATAGGTAAAATAAAAGGCTTAATGATTTAAGCATAGTATTGTGGAATATTATGAATATTTGATTATTATTTATTTAATTTTAGATATACAATATATTGATATATCTTGAAATTTTATTGATTTATAACTGTGCCATCATAATATAAATGCATACATACATGATAAAGTCATGCATCATATATCATTAACATGATATTATGGAGAAATAAGAGAGAGACAATTATATATATATATATATATATATATATAAGTATAAGTATACATATAAATATCTATATCAAGGGTAAAATAAGGATGATGCTAATTGTCGCACCCTAAATTTTGAGCCTCCTGGAGTGATTGGGATGAACCGGGTCTATTCCATCACTGTCTGGCCTTCACGGGCATTCCTGGTTCACCCTGGTATGGTTCAGGGTTGCTTTAGGTTTTTTGGCACTTTGGGTATCATACCCGTTCGGGTATCTTGGGACCCAATTCGGGTATGCAACTTACCCGTTCGGGTAAGTTATTTACCCAAATCGCTCTTTTAAAGATACCCGTTTGGGTTTGTTCTAGAATCTGTTGTAATTTGAATTTCTGTTATTTTGGCGGGGGGACAACATATTGGCTAGGGTTTTTCAGATCATTTTTCTCTCAAATTTCCAAAAGAACGTGAATTGAATTCATCATTTTAGCTCATAATTTGATTGGATTTGATTGCATTTGATTGAAACTAACTTGTTTTGATTAGTTTTAATTCAAAA
>CANYBF010413947.1:0-10898 GCA_948192965.1 Dalechampia spathulata
CAACAAGAGGGTTCAAATTATGATTCAGACACTATTAACTGTCACGCCTCTGTGAAAACAAAATAGGTCTTCATGCTCGATGCACCTGAAGAATGTGTTGTAGTCTCTGTAAGGATCATTGCACCATAGTGGTATCAGAGCCTAAAGTGCACTTAGGCCTTCGTTCTTCTTTAAGACTCGGGTATATATTATAGAAAATTAATTTTGAAGCCAAAATTAATTAAATGTATTTATTTTATGATAGATCTAGTATACTTGAGCCACTGTAAAGTACTAAATACTATTGGAAAAATCAAAATACATCAAAATATGGCTGCAAAATATAGTTTTTTTCTGGAAAACGCAAGGGATGTACACCGCGCGTCATGCTATGTGTGGCGCACATGGCATGATATGTGGTGAACATAACAAGCCAATCTGCACAAAAATCAATTTTATCAATATAAAAATGATCTATAAATTAAATCCAGCAAGTTTGATCAAGGTAATACCTTGTTTTGAGTTCAAATCGGCCTCCGAATTTGCAAATCAAACAAGTAATTATGTAATTAACTTGAATAATTAATTTTAAGGCTAAAATTAATTAGATTTAGACAATATTTGATAGGTTCAGAACACTAGAGGCATGAATAAGCCTCAAATGCTATTGGACTCGTCAGATCGGGTGAGAAAATTAAAGAAATTTGCATTTTTGAAAAATTTTAGGGTTGATATGCGCGCACATAGACCCATGTGCGCCAAACATAGACTCTATATGGTGCACATGATGGCATATGTGGCATACATGATGAGAAAAATTCAAGGAAATTAAAGTTTTTCAGTAAAAACCTTAGATCCAGCCCCGATCTAGGCAAATCAGACCCGGAAAATGAATTTTTGAAGAGCGGAAGTGCATTTAATTTGAAAAAAAATTTCAAAGTTGAAATTTGTTAGATCTGGAAGATTTACGAAAGATCCAGAGCACTAAAAGCATAGGAAAGCTTAAAATACTACTGGAATTGCCGGATCAGAGCCAAAAATAAGTAAAATCATGTGATTTTTGAAAATTTTAGGGGCCATGTGAGCTGCGTATGGCCCTATGTATGCCACACATATGCTACATGTGGCGAACATAAGGTAATATGCGCAGCATATGCCTTGAAAAGTAGTAGCAGAAAGGAAGAAAAATGAAAAAAATAGAAGCGATTACCTTATAGCAGTAGGCTTTTCTTCTTGATCTTGCTTCCAAATATGTTTAGGGAGCCCAATTAGAGCCAATTTGTCTCTAAATCCTAAGGATTTAATTAATGAAGTGTTTAATTAATTTTGGGAGAATTTTGGCAAAGTTTTGGCTTGCCTTAAGGCAATTTTCAGACCCCTTTCATCTGACCCCAAGCTCTATATTTATAGAGCTGGATTAGGATTAAGCAAAATTATAATTTTTGGTCCGGATTTGAAAATTTTTAAGCAATGTGTGGCGCACATAGTCCATATGCTACGCACATAGTGCTATATGCGTAGCACATCACCTTTTGACCCATCACGTGGGGCCCACCGTGGTTACATCGGGATGTGTGACCCATGCCCAATAAGCATCATTTTGTGTACCAAGGCATTGTGTAATGTGGCACACATCCGGTTTGGTCCCGAGAAGGCTCCCGACCACATGTCTTTTATATGTTATGCGTGGCACATATAGCATTTTGCCCCTATGTGTGCCGCCTCACACGAGCAAAATAAGATGCATGCCGCATGTCAAATAAGCATCATTTGACATATTATGGTATTTTGTAAAGAAAATTTTCCCGGATTTGGTCCCGAGAAGGCTCCCGACCAAACGTCTTTTCTTTTCAAATAATGTACGCATGGCACTATTCATCACATATGGGAAAAATGTAATACATGTGACATGTCAAATATGTATTATTTGATAATCTAAGATATTGTGCTATGCGGAGCATGTTAGATTTGGTCCCGAGAAGGCTCCCGACCAAACGTCTTTTATATGCTATATACGATGCGCATAGTGCTATATGCGGTGCATATAGCATTTTTACCTTATGTGCGCTGGCTTGTATGGGCAAAATGGGATGCATGCCATATGTCAATGAAGATGCAATCAACATTCTGAGGCATTTTGCAGTTTGGAGTTTTGCCAAATTCGACCCCGAGTGATGAGTTTCACTAATGGGCCCATTTCAAGCCCATAATGCTATGTGCCCGAAATGTAGCATTTGGCACACCATGTGCTTTTCCTCATGTAGGCTTGAGTAGAATGTGTTCTGTGTGCATAGAACACTCAGAATGGGCTGATAGAGGTGGTGGGCCCTTAACTCAGGCCCATAATGCTATGTGCCCGGAATGTAGCATTTGGTACACCATGTGCTCTGCCTCGTGTAGGCATGAGCAGAATATGTTCTGTATGCACAAAACACTCAGAATGGGCTGATAAAGGTGGTGGGCCCCACCTATGTACTATTTCAGGCAAATATTATCGAGCGCCCAAAATGCAATATTTTGCATTCTATGTGCCTTGCATGTCAAATAAGCGTCATTTGACGTTGCAAGACATTATCAGTGTGTTCTGCTTATGTGGGCCTCACCAGATGGGCCTTGCTTGTGGGCCCTATCAACACATGGGCCCTGTTGAGCATTTCTCTTCCACTAAAGTGTTATGCATGCAGTGTTATGCATTCAGAGTGTTTTAGACGTTCAGAATGCTCAAAGGAAGCTAACAAGGGCGGAGGGTCCTGCTAAACATCGTGATGGGCCCCACCAACTGCGATGTGCTTTATACATCAGAGCACTCAAGGGAAGCCAAATAGGCCTACATGCACTATCGGGGTCAACTTCAAGGACTAATATCGAGCCGAATTGATGAAAATCCAAAAATTGCATAAGGGTGAAAAGTCAGGGTCAACATTAGGTAAAATCTCTGAAACTAAAATGATCGTACCCACTATAGGTACAACTAGTCTATCTCAAATGGTATATAGTAAAGACTTATCAAATCCGTTGAAGGCTGTGGATTTGCCAAAACTCCAAACCTACTCCCAGACTGACCATTATACTTTTGTAAATTATTCTAAATGGGTGAATAAAATTGCTTTTGATTTTGAAATAGAAATTGAAGAAGGATTTAATAATGTCAATCCTTGGGAAGTTTTAAAGAAATATTATCCTGAAAATTGGTATTTTACCCCTAAGGTTTTAACAAAACATCAAGAATACTATTTAAGTATACTTAAGGATTTAGAGTTAGTAAAAATAAAACATACTTTTGATAAAAATATTAAAAATATTATTGCCAGCTCCCTAATTGTATACTCCTCTAAAATTTAAAGTTTTAAAACCCCATTATCTTACATATAGTTATTTTGACTATGTTGAGGCATGGAAAAAAGTATTTTGTAGTCAAAATCCTACTTGTACTCATTCTTGGTTAATATATTTTGATCAAAATATAAAGCCTAGTAAAATTCCAAGTTGGTTTGTAAATTTATGGCAATATTATGGTATTTTTGATGAGATTTTATCTTAAGAAGTATTAATAGTATATCAATATTTTAAAACTAATTTTAGACCTCGTCAAGAAGGAAAAAATATTCCTCCTCGTATGTATTATTGTATATCTTTCTTTACACCTTGGGTATACCAATGGTATTTAGATTTTTTGTATATTTCAGGAATGTATATTACTACTATAATAAAAAGCATAAGATAAAATGGTGGACTACTTTTAAAAATACTACTACAGAAGTATCAATAAAACAATGGATAGCTAGAAAGCAATCTCTCACATATAGTGGAAAGGTGACTCTCCAAGATCAACCTTCATTCGGGTCCTAAAAGGCTTAATGTCAAGCTATGTTGGCAGCAGTTAAGACGCCTGAAGAATATAGTACAATTTGTAAATAGGTGTTTGAATGTCTAGGTTCAACATCTAAAATAGTAAAGCTAGTAAAATTCAGGTCAAGTAAAGCATCTTCCAAGAAATCTCATGGAAGAAGACATAAAATTCAAATAAGTTCAAGTTTAGAGTCGATAACGTCATCCAGTACGTCATCCTCCAGCTTAAACTCTTCAGATCATGCATACAGTAATGAAGATGATTGTTATAATATTGTAAAACCAATAAGAAGAAAAGATAAAAAGAAAATAAAAAAGATAGATAAAAAGAAAAAGAAAGAAATAAGAAAGAAAAAGAAAAAGGAGTCCTCTGAAGACTCAGAATAAAAGGCAGAAGGAACATTATTCCTTCAAATCTTTGTAAAATACAGGATAAAATTTTTTCAGTATTTTTTAGCAGTAAAGATTCCAGTGGCAAACAAGTTATTGTTCATCAATAATAAAAGCAAACAGTAAAGATTCCAATGGTAGACAAGTTATTGTTCATTAACAGTAAAAGTAAATAGTAAAGATTCTAAAATTTGTATTTAAAAAGGGAGCCTATCCCCTTATGAAGGCATCCGTTTGTTCACTCATCTTCTCTCTCTATCTCTTTAAGAAACCCTCTCCACTCCTCCTCTTCCTTTCTTTTCTCTTTTTTACAAGACTTCTGTTAGTAATTCAAGTAAATATTTTATAATAAGAAATTTTAACTTCATCTATTTTCTTTTCTTAAGTAAGTTATAATTTTATAACTGAAATTTGTAAGACCATATTAACAGCACTTTCTCTTCTCCCCCCTCATTCAGACTTATCTCTGGGGATCCCAGGATAAGGTTACAGGAACCTTAAACCCATTGCTTTTTGAGTCTGATGCATGCTATGTGATAAAACTTAAAAATTAAATAAGAATTTTATTTACTATTCCAATCAACACTATTCCGATCTATAGCAGGACATTAAAATTAAAATAGTTCACTATTCCGATCTATTGCAGGACATTAAAATAAAAAACTATTCTGATCCATTGTAAGACTCAGTAAATAATTTATATGGATAAAAATATAATTATCGATTTATTTGATATATTTTCAAGATTTAATTTTTGTATTTCTATTTATAGATTTACGAGATATTTTATTATTTTTCAATTTGCTTGGTATCATGATCTTATAAGAGAAATTATAATTGATGACTATATTGAATATATACATAACATTATAAACAAGAATCAACAAAGAAAGAAGTATATATATATATATATATATATACACACACACATTATATACTCATTCTTATACACCTAAAAACATCTTAATACCTCATATACTTATGCTTACATATAGACATACATTTTTATATACGAATATACGTACGTTAAATTAATTATCTTAATCAAACACACTTGAATATTTTAAGTGTTCTAGACATCGAATCCAGTAAATTATCATCATTTAGTGAATCCGTATTCAATGATTTCATTTATTATTCTCATATCAACATCATAGCATCAATCAATTATCACATCATTTATTTTTCATATCATTCACATATTGCTTAATTCCATGCCATCATCCCAATTATAATCATATAGAAAACAAGGCACATCACTCGTATCATCAATGCAGTGTGTTCTAAAAATGAGGATGTGACATTCATACGAAGCCTTGGAGCTTGTTTTAGGCCATACAATGCCTTGGTGAGTTTATAAATATAATTAGGAAAATTGAAATCTTCAAACTGAGGAGTTATTTAACATAAACTTCTTCAATAAATCCATTTAAAAAAGCACTTTTGACATCCATTTGAAAAAGTTTGAAATTCATGTATAATGCATATGCAAGTAGCATCCGGATAGCTCCTAAGTGAGCTACTAGAGCAAAGGTCTCATTGTAGTCAATCCCCTCTTCTTGATTATAACCCTTTGTAACTAGCCTAGCTTTATTTCTAGTTATGAGACCATCCTCATCCAACTTATTTCTAAAAACCCACTTAGTACCTATAATAGAAATATTATTAGGTTTAGGTATTAAGGTTCATACCTTATTATTCTCAAATTGGTTGAGTTTCTATTGCATAGCAAGAACCCAATTTTCATCATCTAGCACCTCAATAATGGTCCTTAGCTCTATTTGAGAGATAAATGCAAAATTATTATGAATTTTTTAGAAATAAGAGCTAGTAGCTACCCCTTTTGAAGTTTCACCAATAATTTGCTCCTTAGGATTTGCTTTGGGAAAATACCAATCCTTTGGAAGGTCATGTGAAATATGTGTGGCGGAAAGGTGAGGAGGAAGTTTATCATCTTCTCTCCTTTTGACTTTCGTGATCACCGCTTCTTGTGATTGATCCTCATGATCCTTTCCTTGTTCCATGAAAGTTCCTGTATCATCATCAACCTTTCTCAGACTAAGGGGATTAGTCTTATTAAATACAACATGAATAGATTCTTCTACAATTAAGGACCTTTTGTTAAAAATCCTATAGGGTATCCTTTCCTATCTTCACTCATGAGACATGTGTAATGCGAAGAGTTTTGATTCTTTGGCAAAAAGATCTCCCAGACGAGAAAATCATTCTGAGCAATATAACCAAGAAAAATTCCTTCATCAGTCTTTGAATCAAAATTTCCAAGATTGTCCTTGATGTTCAATATGTAGTACTTGCAACCAAATGCTCTAAAATATAAAATTCTTAGTTTTTTACCATTCTATAGCTCATAAGGAGTTTTATTTAAAATAGATCTTAAATGGATTCAATTTGAGACGTAGCAAGCGATGTTGACTATTTTGGCCTAAAAATATGAGGGTAAATGATATACATTGAGCATAGTACGGGCCATGTCATAAAGATTTCCATTTTTCCTTTCCATTATCCCATTTTATTGGGGAGTTCTAGGCGAAGAGAAATTATGGTTTATACTATGATTATCATAAAAGATTTTAAAACTTTCATTTTTGAATTCTCTTCCATGATCAGTCTTAATTGAAAAATATAAAATCCTTTTTTTCATTTTGCATGCATTTGGTCAAAGTTTGAAAAACATCAAAATCGTCATCTTTATGAGCTAGGAATAAAACCCAAGTAAATCTAGAGTAATCATCTATAATTACAAATGTATAGTGTATGCCACTTAGATTAGTAACCCTAGCAGGACCAAACAAATCCATATGAAGTAATTGAAGAGGTATAATAATTGTTACATCGTTTTTGGATTTAAAGGAGGATTTTACTTACTTACCCATTTAACAAGCTTTACATAAAGTTGAATGATACTTAAAAGATTATTTTTTAAAATCGTTAACTAATAGAACTTTGTTAATAGAGAAAGAGGATTCCTTATCAATGTTAAACACTTTAACTTTTGCATTATCTCTAAAGGTGACATTTCCACCATCCCATTTCTCTACTTGAGAAAATATGCTTGCATTCTCATTCATGTGTCTTGAACATTCACTATCAAGGTATCATTTGTTCACATTCACCTTGGATTTCAAGCACACCTATCATATAAATAAAATTATTTTATTTTAGGGGCCTAAATATATTTGGGTCCTTGGGGGTTAATGGTATAAATGTCATATAGTTTGGAACCCCAATAACTTTTTCTAATGTAACACCTATTACTAGTATGTCTCATTTTTCCATAATAATGACATGTCATATTTTTAAATATAGAATTATGATTAGCATTTATTCTTTTCTTATTGATGGATACATGATTATAGCTTATTTTACATGTGTATGAATACTTATGTACTTTGCCATGTTTTCCATTAAACCTGGTAAAATGATTAGTTTGAATAGCCTTATTCTTTAATTTCCTTTCATTATCTTTAATGGTTGAAGAGGATGCTCTAAGAAATATAGGTCCCTTAAATGAATAGGGAGAGCCTTGATTAAAGCCAATTCCCTCTCTATCACTTTTCAGCTTTTTACATTTTAAAATAGTGTCAATTTTTCCACCACCAACTTTAAATTTAGAAAGATTTTCTTTCAATAAATCTCTTTCTTTTGAAACTTGATCCTTTTGATTTTTCAAGGTTTCAATGTCCTTTTTCAAATTTGTATTTTCCTTTTCCAAATCTTCAAATTTTGTTTTAAATAAAGTAAGTTCATCAACTAAATTTTGTAAATTTTTATTCTCTTTTAAAATACTTGAAAACTTGCTTTTGAAAATCTTATTTTTGATTACCAATTGCTCATATTTATTCAAGAGGATTTCTAAAGCATCTTCCTCATCATCCATATCATAATTATAATAAGCTTGAGAAGAAGTACTAACCTCATCCTTCAATTCCATGATGCAAAGGTTGATTGTGCCTTTACTATCGGATTCATCCTTATAAAACTCATTATCATTGTCTTAAGGAGCTTTCAATGCCTTCTTCCTAAATGGCTTGAACAGCTTCTTGAGCCTTGGACACTCTTTTCTCATATGGCACAGTTTGTTGCACTTAAAGTAAGTAGCCAGATGCTTCTTGAAGGCTTCTCTCTTACTTTGATCCTTCTTTGCCTCAAATGGCTTTTTGAAGTATTTCTCAAGTCTTCTATTCTTCATAAGGAGATTTTTCACTCTTTTAGAAAGCAAAGCCACCTCACTATCAATATCTTCTTCACTTGAGCATTTCATCACTTTTTCTTCCTTAGACGCTTTCAAAGCAATTCCTCTTCTTTATCTTCTTCAACTCCTTGCTTGAGAGTAATCTCATATGTAAGAAGTTTCCCAAGAAGTACATTAGTTGACAAAACCAATAAGTCATTTGCTTCTTCTATGGAAGTGACTCTAGCTTCCCAATCCTTCTTTGGCAATACCCTTAGAATGCTATTATTGATATCCTCCTTAAGATATGCTTTTCCTAACATCATAAGCCTGTTTAAGATGATAATGAGCTAATTATACCTCTTGAAGATGATCTTATTAGCCTTCATAGTAAATAACTCATATTGGTGAGTTAAGAGTTGCACCTTTTTCGTTCAAATTTGGTTAGTTCCCTCATGGTGTGTTTCTAAAGCATCCCATACTTACTTAACTGTCATACAATAAGAAACACAACCATACTCCTCATGACTAAGAACTCTTCTCTAGTCTAAATTGCTTTTGGCTTCAAAATAATGACACCTTCAATAGTAATTATAGGAGGAACATAATCATTCTTAATTAAGTCAGTCAATTCTACTTCATCACTCTCCAAAAAGACTTCCATTCTATGTTTCCAATAAGGGTAGTCGATTCCATCAAAGTAGGGAGGCCTTGTATAAGATTAAATCTTTATATTTTGAGTTGCTATTGATCTTTAGCTCTACAGGATTAATTCTAGTACGTAGTAAGATATGAGTTATAGTGGTTGGGCTTACAAATTTCCTATGTCCACTCTCCTAAGTAGTAACTTAAGTGAAATCATAAGTAGGTAATACATGATTTACAGTGATTTGACACATAAATTACCTATGTCCACTTTCCTAAGTAGTAACTTAGGGTTCCACTAAATTGTTTTATAATTACAAAATGGATTCCTCAATCAAGAATCCCAACCTTAGTGTTTTCAAGGCTTACACTCAAACCTTTATAATAAAGATCAATCTCATAAGATTTTGCTCCCAATCAATAGCTCTCACCAATCCAATAGAAAGAAATCAAAGTAGGATAATAAATAAAGTTAATAGAACAAGAGTGATTGTAGAGAGAAAGAAGTTTAATAGCTTAAGATTCAAGTTACTTACTTAAAGAAATGAATTCCCAACATTAAATATGCTTCTCTCATAGTAGGAATATGTTACTCTAAGCAATTAATGCAAATATTTATGTTGGAACGCTTGTAATTAAGATATAAAACTTTCTACCTAAAGTCACGTACGATCGTACACCCAAGTGGTACGCTTGTACGGCTCCTAAAATCCCAGATGGAAATTTGGGCAGTGGCTATAGTATGGTCGTACATAATAAATGGTACACCCATACCAAACCTTATACCAAAAATGCAAACTTAAGTAGAAATGCTCGAATGCTCTTGGTATACCCATACCAACTAATGGTACGACTGTATACATCTTAATAATGCATAAAACATGCTAAATACTTAATGAATTGCTTGTTAACATTAAAATTGATAGATCATAAGGCCAATAGCAAGGTTCTACTAAATTCTTTCAAGATTACAAGAATGGATTCTTCAATTAAGAATCTCAACCATAGTATTTTATAGGCTTACACTCAAACCCTTAAAATAGAGATCAATCTTACAAGATTATGCTCTCAATTACCATAATAATACTTAATCAATAACTCTCACCAACCCAATACAAAGAAATAAAAGTAGGGCAATAAATGAAGCTAAGAGAGCAAGAGTAATTGTAGAGAGAAAGAAGTTATAAATAGCTCAATATTCACGTTATTTACTTGAAGAATTGATTTCTCAACCTTAAATATGCTTCTCTTTTAATAGGAGTCTATTAGACTAAGCAATAAATGCAAATAGTTCCATTGAAATGTTTTTAAGTAAGATAAAAAATTTTCTACCTAAAGTTGCATACTGCCATATGCCTAAGTGGTATGCCAGTATGACTCTTAAAATCATAAACACTAATTTGGATAATGGCTGTGGTATGACCATATAGAGTAAGTGGTACGCTCGTACCAAACCTTTTGCTAAAAAGTACAAACTCAAGTAGAAATACTCAAATGCTCTTGTCACACCCCAGCCCATACCTGGAGGAACATGCTCCCGTAGCATACGCCACGACCATCCCTCGAGAAAGCCGCCACGTACACTACCAGGGATACGTCCTTTTTCAAACCTTAAGACATTTGTATGGGTACAACAACCTGTATTGGTGGTGACACCGTGCGTAGCGTGGCATACATTCATACAACAACCCTTGGATCACATAAATCCAAACAACAGTACACTGTAACTCAATAATCAACCCATTATATTATCAAGCAAACGTGCATGTACAAGTGTACAAATACATTAATATTTCACCACCAAAACAAAAGTACTATCTACTGCCAATATGATTACAAAAGC
>CANYBF010413970.1:0-12392 GCA_948192965.1 Dalechampia spathulata
AAAAGACGGGGTTTTTGCAACTCTATCGATTTCAATGTACGTTACAGAAGGGAAATGGACTTGCAAGGAAAAATCCCGGGAAAACGTAAACTTCTCATCTTCTTTGACAGTTTTGGAAAGGAAAAGTGATTACAAGGAAAATTCCCGAGAAAACGTAAAAAATAGAATAAGTTGCTTTGAAAAAATAGAATAAGTTGCTTTGAAAACAACTAGATATTTCGTAAGAGAAGAAAGATCGTAGGAAAGGTTTTGATTCGAGAAAACGTCCGTTCACGTCAGGAAATCTTTCGTTTCGAGATTGGCTGAAGCCTTATGCTTAACACTGGCAAGTCGGGGAGAATCCGCGGGGTAGAGTAAGGGTTAACTCATCAGGCTCATGCCCTGAAGACTGCAGGTTCGATTCCTGTCCCCGCTACTTCAATCCCGGGCTCTATGCCAACCCCTTTTTCTCCTCAAGTTAGTGAAAGCCCTGTAGCCTAAGCTAGTAAGAGGTGATAGGTCTGAGACTTTACAAGTAAGGAAGAGATTTCTCGAACATCGTCCGGGCGGACCTTAATAACAGCAATCAACGCAAGAGCGCGCAGACCAGAGCATAAAGTCTTGGCTTGATTAGGACAAGCGTAGCAGGAGCCTAGGTAAAAAAAGCAAGTACCGGCTAAAGAAAGGATTTTCAGTCTTCCTTTGCACAAACAGCTGTAGTGAAGAGTAAAGCAGGAAGGGTGCAAGTGGAGGTCCTTTTCGGCAAAAGATAAGTAGTAGACCTAATCTAGCTCATGAGCTCTCACTATCAAAGATTTTTTCTTCCGCTGCTTGATGCAAATAAATTCGTGACATGGTAGCCAAAGCTAGCCTAATAGGAATTGTCATGATCTTCATATAAGAAAGCCTCTTGATGCAAGGGAACCTAAATTTAGCAAAATCAAAATAAGGGCTCCTCATTCCGACATGAGCCTAAGATATCTTAAGTGCTTTTGTTGGCCAAAGTAACAAAAAGGGTTTTCAAACAGAGTTGAGGATGTTTCATTTCAATAGCATACAAAACCTATTCTGGTGGATCGTAGTCCCTTATGCGGTGCGGAATTTCGCCAGTAGCCTGTACATCTAACTTAATCCAAGCTGGAATCGAGTCTTTGACTCGGGGGCTTTCGTAGCTTCACTCGTGAGACATGTCTAATACGAAGAGAACCCTGTAAAAAGATCTCCGAAAAAGTCTTCCGTTCCGAGTCATAACATCAGCATTGCAATTGTGTAATTTCCCAATAAAGGCTTGCGAAAAGACAGATTTGACCTTAGAGACTTTGAGGCGTCAGCATGATTAGATCCTATAAGAGGAAAGAGTATATTAGTCTCGGTCCAAGTTCTTGCATTCTGTGAAAGAATCTTCAAGGCTTATTACCGGTAGGCAGAATACAATGTTGCGAGCTAGTCTTTATTGAATAAATATCTATCATATAATAGAGAAGGGAAGAGAGTTTTCCGTAAATAGGCTTACAGGTAATAAAGAGACCTCATTTACAAGTTCTTCTTCCAATTCCGTTTTCAACTGCTGGAAAAGATCAGTCTTTCTTTCCAATCTATTTTTCCGCTGGACAGAGCTAAATGCATGCTAGAAGGGACAGCTACAATTGCTTTAGCGTGATCAGGTGCTAAATGAACTTCTTTTCCGACTCCGAAGGCAATGAATATTGTGTACGCTGGATCTGAAAGAAGTAAGGGGAGCTGCTGACCTATGGCTTGTTCCCGCAAAGCTAGAATAATGGTTTTTAGGGTTCGAGAAAGCCCTAGACTTAGAAGTTTCCCTCCCATCTTTCAGATCCTGGCTCGATGTAATTGACAGGTTTGATAAAGCCAGCCCCTATTCGCCTTTCCTTTCTCTACTGGCGCTTGACAGTCTTTGATCAGGTCTAGCATTGGATAGAGCTCTTACTCGATTTCTCATTCCTATTAACCTAAAGTAACTCCGCTTATTGGGCATTAGCCCTTTCTTTCATCTGGTAAAGAAGTGCTTTGGCACCGGCTTGACCCTTCCGCTTGGGTTATTTGTGACTGCGGGACCCTCCGCATAATCATTGATTATTGACTTCTCCGTAATCGAACCTGCCATCGACCCCTGTTTTTAACCTCTCCTTGTAACTTTCCTATGTATGGTCTCTCCACTAAGCTTTGATCTACGCGCACTAGCATCCTCGGCAACAAATGCCCTTCTGCTGGTCTTTCGTCCATTCATTGCCTATGGTCTTTGGTAAGTAGTCTATAGTTCACTTTCGTCAATGGCCTGCCCCGCTCTCTTTTCAACTTACTTTTTAGTACTTCGGAGTGGTGCATACTCTCCTGCTTGGCTATTGAATGAATCTTATGCTTGTCAGGTCTACTCCTTAAGAAAGAGGTTCTCATTCCCCGATTGAAGCTAGAGAGCTATTCTCACTCATTTACGCCCTTCTCCACAAATATTGATGAACTCCGCGAGGAAAGAGTCATAGCCGCTTTCTGGGGGTGCATAGAAAGAAGAGCGCAGAGGGCCGTCGCAATGCAAGACAAAAAGTGCATACAGATACCCATTGCCAAATACAACCAAGCCAAAGCTCAAATATGGAATGAAGTGGAAGAAACAAGATACAAAGGGGCTCGGACACTATGATGACGAAAGAGCAAGGAAGCGCATCATAACAACGGACGCGGAGGAATTCATATACTACCTGGACGGACGAATTTGACTCCCAAGCCCCAGAACAACACGGGTTCTTCGACACCATAACAGCCTATCTCAATATAAACTCACTAAGGGCGGAAGACCTATCCCCCTTCCACTTTGCCATCATACCTTTCAAAAAAAGAAGTCAAAAGGGAAGAGGGTCTAAATCAAGAGCTCAAGATCTTTCCCGCAAGAACGATTGGAAGACTTTTTATATTATATACAGGAAGAATACGGCCGACTTCGGGCCCTTTCTTTCTCTCTATTGGTCTAGTCCTTCTCTGCATTGTCTATCTCTTTCTTCCTACTCACTTCTTTACGTTGAGTCTCCAGGTCCGGACCCGGCTGTTGTTCAATAGGCTGCTGTTCAACAGAGGGCCCCTCCTCCGTTATTATCTTTCTTAGAAGTTCTTCATCGGAAAGAGTTAAGGACGGAGGCGACTCCACAGGGGCATACGAGGGGGTGGGGTCCTTTCCTCTATTTGGTAGTGGGATGTGGATTTTAAAGAATTTCCCCGCTTCTTTCGCATTAATCCGCGGAGTTTAATGACTCATGGATTGGTGAAAAAATGACCTCCTCTCTCCAAATCAAAGAATTAGTGTACTAATTATGTCCACCCGAGAGGGCGGTGCGACGAGAAAGAGCTACGAAAGAAGGCAGCATAAGCTTTCATTTCTTGGATTCAACTTCTTTCTGTGCATAGGAAAAAGGAGTTTGTCGGGAAGCACAACATGAACCAATGAATAAAAGGTTATGGCCGCCGCTATGACTCCAGTACCCCTTTACCGGGGGATAGTTTGACCCATTATAAACAACTTATGGGAGTCTTTTTCGCCAAACAACAGGCTAAGGGGCGATCACCCAAGCAATTGATTCGGTTTTGAAAAGATCTTTCTATCCGACAAATTAACCAACGGTCCAGATCTAATGAGCGGAGGGAAGTCTTAATTCAAAGGCACCCACGCCAGAACTTCTTCAGAAAAGGAAGAGTTGAAGCTGTACATATCAAAAATTCATGTTGGTTGATGAATGGACATCTCTGACTTTATTGGGTGGTTTCACACAGAGGTTTCGCTTCCTTATCCTCTCTCTTTAAGCAGATGATGCATGCTCTTCTATAGCGGTGATAAAAAAGCTTTCCATCGATCTCTGATAGGGCGGAAGGATGAGAAGGCCGACATGTTAGTTAAGCTATACTTTTCTTTATTCTCAAGCTCAAAGCTTATAGTCTTTCGACAAGAATCCAAGTCTAAGTTTGAGTCGGTAGTCTCTGAGCCTTCTACTTCAACCTCTAGTCTTATTTATCTTATTTATAAGAGAGTGAGTGAGAAGTGTGTGCTGCTGTGTAAACGGTCTATTCGTAAGATGTTCTAGATTCCTATGGATGTCGGACTCTGGTGGTATCCTGTTTGGACTTCGTCGCCAGTACCTTTCAAATAGAGCCCTTAAGAGCTCTTTTTTTTTCTCTCTTTTTTCCGGGATTTCTTTTCCATATCATTATTGAACAAAGGAGTTCTACTCGGGCCTCAGTTTCCGACCAGGCCCTGGGAGCCCTCTCCTTTCCTTATTCTGCGATTTCCCAACCTAGTCACCAACCCTAGCAGCTTTCTCATAAGCCAGCCAGGCCATCACACGAGGGACATTCATTACATAGGAAAAGAAAGGACTTTTTTCCACGATACTAGGGTTCCCACCAATAGCTAAGACCGAAGTCACCCGAGAGCCGATGGATGCCTGCTCTTAGGTGGGGAAGGCGTTCGAACCGATGAATTGAGAGCGCCCATAAGATGGTTTGCATTTGATGGATGGCGTACCCCTTTCTACGACTCGAACTCTTCCTATAGAGCTGGGCTCTCACTATCGACGGCAAGGCGAAACCTCTTTCCGGAGTCTGACTCAAGGGCTGGCACTATCGACGGCAATCTAAGCTAACCGGATAGTTAAGTAAACTCTTCTTCTTAGAGGATGATACCAATTGGTTTCAAAAAAATCCTGGTAATCCAGCAACCACTCGATGGGAGTCCGCTCTTTCGGTACCAGTTATCGCCCTCGGCCAAGAAAAAGAGGGCCAAATAAGCGACGTTAGAAGACCTTGATAGGCAAATCAGTCGTGAGCCTATGCTTGCGTGCCTTTAATACGACATTGAAGGCTTCCCCTATTGCTGGTACAGCTGACCCCTCGGGTAATGGTGTAACCCCTCCCGCAGATCCTGCTTCCTCCCGCTTTCCTAGCTACCTAGCAATTAGATAGAATACAGGCTAATCAGGTCTGGCTTTTGGCGTGAGGTTTCTTATTACCGCGGGATCCTCAGAAATAGGAGTGGGTCCTCGGATGATGGCCACTGGGTCAGATTCGGGTAACAGTGGCTCGGAGAGTGGTCTAAAGTACCTAAAGAGTTCACCTGATTCAGTAGGTGAGGGTAGGGAAAATAGCGAAGCCGAGCCCGCTTCGAGAACGAGGAGCTCTGATCGCAGAGACGACGTCGGGCCTTCATCGGTAAGACGACGAGTGGATTCGGTGAACGCTCCCGAAACCTCAACCTCATCCGGATGGAGTGGCTCCTGGATTTAAAAGTGGTTAAATCCGGGGAAAACGTTCTCAGGAGGCTTTTTGACGAGCTTAGACTGGAAACGAGTTCTCCAGAAAAGCGACGGCAGCTCGTCAAAATTCTATACGATATTTTATCAGAACAAAGACTTAGAGTTGATAATAGAAATCCTAAATTGAATCTCAATACAGAATTTTTGGTCCGCATTTCCGATTGGGAAAGGGGCAAGATTATATTCTTGCTTCTTTAAGAAAAAGACCTCTATAGTAACTTCAAAGCAAGAAGATTAGCTAAGCTCTTTAGAATAGTATGGCCATCGTGAAAAGAACCGAGACTAGAGACCAAAGACAGAACCAAAACTGGAGTCAAAGGGCAGAACAAAAAGTGGAATAAGGAGGGAATGTAGAGAGCCTTAAGCAACTACTAGCTCAGAGCTCAGAGAAGGAGTGTCTACATTGGGTGTAGCTTACCCAGCTAGGTAAGAAGATGGGATTAAGGTCGTAGAATCACATGCTGATTGAGATGCCCTATCGAGGGAGTCTCCAGCTCTACATCTATCTACTATTAAGAAAGGAAGGGGATATGGTTTGAGTTACCCAGCTCAGTAACAAACAAGGTTCGGAGAACAACCTAATTTCGAAAGAAACCCTGTTGATTCGCCAAAGATCTACAAGCCAGGATTATAGAGAAAGAGATGCTATTAAGGATACTTTAACAGAACCTTAGGACTTCTCTTGAGTTGGGCATCCCTGACTCCATTCCTGACTAGAGAAGGGAATGCGGTGAATCACCTTTTTTATTCGATTCGAAGAATAGGCACCCACGAATTAGCAGCATATTTGCGGGATCTATCGAGTGGAAAACCAGGAAGACTGTCGATAGACCGAAGAGCTACCAAAGACGATCACCAACAAGAGAATAGCAAGTGCTAGCTTGGAAATCCTTAAGCTTGGGTTCGCTTCGGGCTTTCGTTCGACCTTGGCTTCGGGTTTCGAAATACGGTGTTCTAGAAACTTTTACATAGATAGATAAGCGAACGAAGGAAACGAAAAAAGGTAGGTCTAGTCCTCTCCTTATCACTCGAGTGTATTATATAACCTCTCCTGCGCCTATTGCGATTTTAAGCTTTTCCTTTCTCGCAGGTTTACTTGTGTCGATTTCCCACGGGGTTCAAAAAGAGATTCAAGTGCCTGCCCCTTCCAATGAAAAAGACCTTGATTCTGATTATTACCTAAAGAATCTAACCGAACAAACTTTGTCTTAAGAACCAAAGAAAGAATTTAAGAATGAAGACTTAATCAATCGACCACTGAGCCTTTCTTTGCTTTGTAGGCGGCGAAGGGCAGGTTAACACTCTTCCCTTTGACCCTTCTCTTAATTAAATTCTTAATTAAATAGAAAATTTTGGACTTCAATGGTAATCCTATATTGCGAATGAGTCTGGACCATCTCCTATTGTAGTATCAAAATGAGTATGACTTGGCTTTGAATGAAGTTTAACCTTGTTTCAACGGTATAACAACCTTCCCAATCACTCGGTTCAATCCTTACCTGAGGACTCCGCATGCACTTTCGCTCAACCTTCGCTCTCTTGCTAGAGCTGGTTCTAAGCCTACCTTTTCCTTCCCCACCCACCTGTCCATTACTTCGAAAATGACTTTTAAACAATTAACAAAAGTGAAACGATAAGCATATTGGCTTGGGTGAACCACCTTATCTTACCAGACATTGATGTCTGACCGAACATCGAATTTTTTCTTTTTTTTTTTTTTAGAAAAGAACTTTCCCCTTATTAAGCTAGCTAGCGGTAGCGAAAATCTCATAAAGGAGCAAATTTTTTAATGCATTCCGAGATCGAATTAGTGATCCACCCCGTACATCTGATAACATTGTATACAAGGAATGTGACCTATCTGATAGAGAGACTTCTTCGATAGCTTAGTCAGAAAGAGACCAAACACAGAAGTAATTGAATCATAGTTAGGTTAGGTTGTCTGGTCATTCGATAAAGAGATAGAATAGAGTAATTGACCCAACTCCAACAGTTGTAGCCTAAAATGGAGGAGCTTTTTCCGTTGACTCACACTAATAAATAATGAACTTTGGAATACCAGGATGTGGAATTCACTCATTTAGATTTTGATTATTCTACGCTTGTGGTACCATATTCTCTCTTTATCCTGAGGCGGGGCTCTCTTAAGTTTAAGTAGTCTCCGAAGCACAATGAAAATGAATTCACCGCTAGCCAGGCCAAGGACTCTAGTTCCATCTCTTCAATGGATTTCTCGACAACGGAGAACTATGACTTTCAGACCCTGCTCGGGTCTGCCCAGGCGTGGAAAGAGTTCGCTCCTGGGTGAGCCAAAACATCTCATCTTGAACCCAGATTGACTTTCTTGGTGCGGTTTACCAAATGCCTGTGATGTTGGAATCTTAGCTTCATAGGCTACTCAGGACAGCTCAGTAGGTTCGGTATGGTATGCTTTTGTCCTTTTCTTTAGTTAGGGCTGGTGGGATGGGTTTAGCTAAGGATTGAAATGACTCCGTAGCGAACATGCCCGAAAAGGGGCGCTAACCCAAACAGAAATGAATCAGAAAAGCGTGGATTCTCCTGCCAAAGGAAATTGCTTCTACGGCCTATGTATGAACAGAAAAACTGGTGTAAATTGACTCGCTAACCAAGTGTAATAGTTTGTAATTGAAGTCAGGACGGAATGGAGAGATTTTCTTCCCACGGAGCGAGAAGAAGCAAGGGAAGGATAAGGTGAATGAATCAGGTCTTGGGAGTAAAGGCGTGCCTTAAGGCAGCTCAGGGCGAAAGGATATAATGATTCTTTGTATGCGCGAGCTGAAATACAGTTAGTTTCATTAGAGCCATTCTCTCACTTAGTTACCAACTTCCAAGTCAATGTGTTAAGAATAAGTGGCATCTATCCAACTCTCTGGCCGGAGCCGGAGTCAAGGAGCTAGGCAAGGAATAAGACGTCTGAGAAGGGATGCCGAGAAAAGGTTGCAATTGAATCTGGTGCAAAGTCAGTAGTACTAGGGCCTTCGAGGTTTTCAACACCGAGCCTTTCCTAGCACTTTGACCAGGGTCCTTAGACTTCTGACTATTATTCTCCTGATGAGAACGACGACTAATCCCAACTAACCGGTTATCCAGTACCTCTGACTGGACTTGGTTAGCCTGATAAGGAGGTTCAGAAGGTGGGAAAGATAAGGCACTTTTAAGTGTACCAGGTTTACGTTTGGAAGCTTGGCTCAGGTTACCACAAACACCTTTATTTTCAGCTTGACTTGACCACCCCATCCAAAATCTGAACCCCCACTTCGGCATTCAATGGAACAGAGTGAAGGTTCAGGGGATCTTCTTCATGGCTTTGAATACAGCTGAGAGCATTCTGTATAAATTGTGCAATTGTAGCAGGGCTAGGAGTTAGTAAGTGTTTGACTCCTCCTTCCCGGCTTCTGTCACCGCTACGCCCCTTGGGCTAGTTTCCTTCTAAAGAAGGCGACCAACGGAAGCTCCTGCACCTATCGGTACAGTGGCTTTTCGCTCGACTGGTTGGAGAGGATTTGAAGTTGCCACTCGGCGGCCTTTTTGTCCCATCTCATCCGCTTTTTCCCATATCTTCTGTCAATAGAATCCTTTTTCAAATTGAAATCTTTTTCCATACCGCCACTTTGTCCTGGCGTATCCTTGATCCCTGCAGATCTTCTCACGTGACGGTCAGAAGGCTTTTTGGCAAAGGAAACTGATAGTCGCATTCCGTTCCTTGCAACATGATTCTAATTATAAAAATCGCATTAGCTTTCCCCCGTGTCGCTGACGTCAGCCCCTACTTCAATTAAAGCTCGCTCAGTGTCCGGAATAGGGACCGGGGTGGACCGTGGTAACTCGGCGAGTCACTGACTCATGAGATCCAGCCTTGCCTCCCATACTCACCTCAACCTGCTTTCTCTTTTTTTTTTTTTAGACTTGGATCTAGGGGGCCAGCCCCATATCCCTGCTTGAAGAGATGGTCATCTGTGCTCCACAGCTACTGGTGTCATCACCCTGCAAAGAGGGGGAACCAACCAAGATGTATGTCGTCCAACCCAACCTCAGACTCTTTCTTCCCGACCTATTTGACTCTCTGGCCACAGTTATTTAGGTGGTATCCCGAGATTGAAGAGGTCGAATTAGTCCCCGGAACACACGAAAGAAAGATATGAACTAGGTAAATATAAATGGAAAAGAGATGTTTCCAATTCATCAAAATGAGAAGCTTTTTCTACATCCATATGATCTACTAAAGTAGATCGGTATTGCCCATATAATAAAAGCAGATCTTGGTCCATGGAGTCCCAAGAAGGTAAGAACTCCAACCTGTCCGATGCTTCTTCGGCCAAATACAATATACAAGTGGGACCTGCACTATGAGCAAGCTGTGCGAAAAACCGCTTCTTTTTTCCGGTTCCGAAACAACTTGGCCGAAATGGGGTTCTACCGGGAAACCATGGATTTTTGAGTTTTCGCCATTGGTTACTGGTCGAGCCACTGGAATGGAATGAGATAAGAATCTCTGGAGATCTTTCCTCTCCACTTATTCGATACAGGCTTTCCCTCTGTAGAAGATTTCTTCCGAATGGCATAATTTAATTGTCCGACACTACGTTCCTCGATCTTCAAAGAAGACTGACTCCTACTACTCCTCCTTCTCCTCCTTCATCCTCCTTGGTCCTTCTTTCACTAATGATCTTTTGGCTCTGAAGTGGTAGAACCTGGTGAACCGGGCGTACTACTTGACTTGCTAATTCTTTTCTTATGATATTATTGAAGAGATCACTCCTAAATGCTTCCTTTTCTTATATACGATACCACTTCTTGCTTCCGCTTTTATTTTATATCTTGATCAACGAACAACTTTATATATCTTCACGGATCACTTTCTATATCCTTTTGATTGGAGAAAGACTTTTGACTTTTGCTTCTGAAGTCAGATTGGAATTAATGCCCTCTTCTATCCCGGCTGTCGCCGACCCATTTCAGGTCACACAAGGCTAAGCTCCTGGGAGAGGACTACCTCACTTGACTATCAAAGCAAAGGGCAGAACGAATCTCTCTTAGATAAGAGAATTCCGACGCAGCTATGAGCCTGGCCCTAATCTCATCGGGGCTAGTCTTTGATTGAGATGATATAGCTGACCTCGAAAGGCCATCTATCCATACGAGAACCTATACTTTAGACCGAGGCAAGGGTAACCAACTTGACTCTGAAAGCGGAAGGGTAGATGAATCTATCCCCGTTAAATCAAAGCAAGGAAGAAACGAGCTTTTCATTCGACAAAGAAGTAACCACTCGTGCAAGAGCACGGCCGGCTCCCTGGTAAGATGGAGGGTCTTTCCCAGACTCATCTCGCCGGCGAAATTCTATTATCTGTCCTACCTCCTATGAGCCCTAAGCAGACCAAGCTTCCTTAGCGTACTGAGCCTACCTATTCAAGAGAACAGAACCTAGCTACAATGGGTTTCATTCTCCTTTCGCTTCGCTCGAGTAACTACGTAACCTTTCGAGTGAATTGAATTACTTCGGCTCGGATGCCTTTGATAAAATGGAAGGATGGATGCCTGCCTTTAGCTACTTCGTTCGGTCATTCCTTCTTTACTTGTTCGCTATGGCTTGAGAGTTAATCGCACGAGATTGAAAAGAGTATCATTGGACCTCGCTCTCGGGCCCAGAGGCAGAGCAAAGAAAGCCTTAGATCTTTGCTTGACAGTCGAGTCGGAGTAGCTCTTTTCGAACAAAGAAGAAACTGGCTAAGTGACATACTCATTTACAATCTTATTGCGGATAAGGAATCGTTGATACGCAGGAGTTGTGAACCTACACCCCTACCTGAGGGTAAGGTAGAAATAGTTGTGCCCGAACCATCTTTTGAGGCATACCGGTCTACTGAACGAGGCGATAAAGGTGTCGACAATTAGGTTCTCTTTCTTTCTGTCTATAGAAAGGAAAGGCGATGCCACAATGTTCTATCCTTCTCATTCTTCTTCTTAACTTGATTATCCTTCTCCTTGGCCTCATTGGCTCTTCTCTATGCCCCTCTGTCCCTCGATCAAGGGGGATTTCCGGTGAACTATGAATGGGGGTTTCCGGGTACTAGTAGTGTATTACTTTACTGGTCAATCGGCTTAATCCCTCAAAGCTTGCATTGGATTACTCTTCCTTGTGTAAGAGTCAAGACCGGTGAACAACAATCTACTGCTTAGTTACTTGACTCAGGAAACAAGAAAGAGAGACAAAACGAAAATGAAGCAAGAGTGTTTGGGCGAAGGAAAGAAAGAGAGGACGACTACATAGGAAAGAGAATCTTCCTAAAAGAGAATATAACAAGATATGGGAACGAGAGGAAGACTAGTTCAGCATAAGCTGCTAGTTTTCTGATTCCAAGTCAATTCATACGCCTAAGAGCAATTCCTTTCTTTACTTTCTTACCTCAAAACAGAAACTAACTGAACTAATCGGTCTGCTCAACCCATCCCGAAGCTAGGTATCAGGGATATAAAACTTCGTTCGTGAATTCAATCTAGGGCCTATCGATAGGTTAGGATGTGCCATCGCTAAGAACGAATCGGTATCGACTTGTAAGTCTAAGATAGAGAAGACCACTATTGGGGCGGGGCGTCAGCGAGTCAAGAGTCCATCCCGAAACAGGGTTTAAGTAGGGAAAGCCGAGGACGGAGCGAGGAACAAGCTAGTTGCTATATTAGGACTATAGGAAGATGAATCCGGAAGTGAGAAAAGAAAGGGCCGAGGAAGAGAGCGACCTATGAGTATAGTGTTCTCCCCAGAAACAAGTATTTAGGTCCAGGGCAGAGAAGGAGGTAGTTTCAGGGCTGGTCTATTGAAATAAAGCAGCCAGTCAGCATGAAGCTAGTGGCCAAAGAAGCTTCCTGGGGTGGGGTTCACGAACGTAGCTAATGGGCAAAGGCATCTTAAAGCCAGTAGTTCCGATAGCTGTAGCTCTTCGGATTGGAAAATAGAAGAGTTGAGTGAATAAAAAACCCCAAGGAGGTTCATGGCCAAGGGTAAAGACGTCCGCATAAGGGTTATTTTAGAGTGTACTCGTTGTGTTCGAAACAGTGTTAATAAAAAATCAACAGGCA
>CANYBF010413974.1:0-16410 GCA_948192965.1 Dalechampia spathulata
TTTGCTATGCCATGACATGCATATGCCATGACATCCATCATTCACATGTCATGCATATGATATACCATTCATCCTACATATTATACATACGCTATACGCCCAACGCTAAAATGAATCAAAAACGTTAAACGTATAATGTCATACGCTATTTGCCATAATATGTGCTTACATATTAGGTTGCCATATCATGCATATGATATGTCACTCATACTCACATGACATGCATATGCCATGTTACTTTTATCACTATATCACATGATATGCATATGCCATGCCATCTAAATGGCATATAGCTTTATATGTCATTTTACGTGCAACTTGCAATGCCGATCCACATAACGCGCTGTGTACTTACAATTATGCTCGCATGCTTGCCTGCTTAGGATAATTAATCCCAACTAAAATGGTAAAATCAATTTTGGAAACTCATAGAATAGATCTCCACCACCCGAACCTAATCTCTGAAGGGTTTAACTAGCACTCATGCTATAGGTCAGTTGGACCAATCCGGAACCATCCAGTGGCGACTCCCTTGTGACTCTTTCGAGTCCGTATCATTCCCTAAGGGAACCCCTTAGGAAGACTATGCTTTCGCTCCAAGTGCGGTCCCCGGTCCGTGACTTTCGTAAGCCTCGCTCTGGGCCCCGGCAGAAACCGGCGCTCACAGAGATATTATTAAGCTACATGATAAATAAGTAGATTAAATCATAAACAAAATAATAATATGATGAAGAATATAAAATTCTATAATATAAAAAACTTAAAAGGTAATAAAAGAATTTATTCAATCTTACAATATAAAAAAATAAACCTCAATTAGCCTCGATGAAGAAATAAAATTACTTCTTCATACTAAATATGATGACAAAAGGGTTATCAAAAAGAAAAGTCAAAAGAAAGATGTCCTCATTTATAACTATTGGATTTTCTATATATTCCATAAAATTAAAATTCTACCCGAAGTAAAAGAGAAAATCATAATCCTAAGGTATTTGCTTTAAATTTTACTTAGTTTCTCAATTATAAAGGAGATTGTACTGGTTAATCATGCCACTATCCAGTCAAAACATGAGTTAACACTTTATAAAATGTTAAAATCTTCCATCTTTATAAAATAAGATCTAGATGACTTCAGCCTTACCCTTGCCCAAGGGGTTGTTCAAAAGGAATCCTCTGAAGTACAATTTTCCTTCATATTTTGTTATTTTTAATTGAATTTTCTCTAAAATTTATTTACCCTGAGTTTCCTACAATATCGTATAAAATAGAGGGTTTAATGTAGCATTTTTATCCTAAATATGTATAAAATACTAAAGAATGCATGTAAAGTATGGACATTGTCGATAATGAATATTACATTTTTAGTATTTCAATTTCTCAAGTTATAAGTCATATATTTCCTTAGCTTTATCAAGGCAAACATTTTTAATATTGATTTTATTTTCTCAAGGTTGTAAGTTATAAGTTTTCATTATCTTTAATCATGGTTATGATATTTTATTTATTTTTATATTTTTATGCCTTATGGATGTTTTACTTTCTACTTTATTTTTATGCTTGCTACCAACTATCACTTTTAATTCGTTATAATATTATATTATAACATCCATGTTTAATTCTAATACAATAGTTATTAACTTAATGTAATCATCTATAATAAGAATTGATGAATTTAGTATAGATTTAATAGTAAAAGAACATGTAATGAGAAGTTGGATTTCAAACTCATGAACCTTGTGATTTGATAATTTTGATTTATAGTAGGAATCCTATTATTATAAAATCATTCCCAAGTCTCAAGGTTACTCAATGGCCACTTCTACTAACTATGTACCAATGTAAATATATCTCTAAATCTTTATGACTAATAGTACTATAGTTGCATAACTTTTAATTGGACTAGAATGGACCTACTTATATGATGACTCTCTTGGAGATTGAAAATTTGATTTCATTTATATTTTTTATCTTTAAATTTATCTAGCATTCTTGTGTTTCTTTATGTTCAATATACCATACACACTCTTGAGCACACTTACCAAATCCTAAACAAGTTCCATGCTTTGGTTTTCTATTTCCACTTGAGCTTAAAGATACTTATATCATAGTTTTCACTCCCAATCACATATAAGCATTCATTAGTAAAATCCTTGAAACAAAGATGCAAGAAAGTATTTATACTAAAAAGGATCAAAACTTTCTAGCCAAACTTAACTCATATAATGATCATAGTAACTTCCTATAAGATTGCCTTATATGTCATTCTTGTTCTATAAAATATTTAAACTCATATAATTAGTGCTTTTAGCTCATATACATTCTAGCTAATTAATTTATTTAACCTTAGATTTGAAGAATTCTTGAACTAATGCCTAATTAAGTCCTTTAAGGATACAAGTTTATTATGCCTTTTATAAAAATTTATAGTACAAAAATGGAAGTTGCATTAAAACTTTATGAATATGATAGAATCTTATAATTTTAATTATTAATTTAAAGTAGCTATTGATGAATTCTACTTAGAGAGAAAGAGAGATATGAATAGTGATTTTAAAAGAGAGAAAACATGGTTTCTCAAGGCAGATTATTGGAAAGTTTAACAGGTATCTAGAATCCAAACCCTTTTTTATTTTACTGTACTTAGTGTTGTTAGTTGTAATTTTTTAGAGCATTAAATGTGTTTATTTGATATTTATTAGGTAGCATTTAATAATTTCATTAAGTGGAGTTCATGAATCTTTAATGTTTCATAAAATGTTAGTATTAGGATTAAATACCTTTACTAAAGAGATGTTTGAATGATGATTCATTTTAGTAAAAAAGATTTCTTAAAACTTATTAATGATTTATTGATAAATGGGTGATATAATAAATGTTTTTATTATGGTATTGATTTATTAAGTATTTAATCATTTTATTAAAAGAATATGTTGAAACCGTTTATGTTCCCATTAAATAGAGTTCAATTAAGTGAATTATTGATGATTAATTTATTTCCATTAAAGATGCTTCATGAAAATCATGAAAGAAATTAAATGTTGTTCAATTAAGTGAATTATTTATGGTCTAATAATATATGATGTCAAAGTATTCTTATAAGAGAATTAAGAATAAAAATGAATAGATGTTTAAATGACTATTGTAATAGGTCATCATTGAGAAAATTGATTTAATGTCTCACCATCTTTTGTTAATTGTTGGAGTTAAGTGAAATTTATGCATATATAAAGGATACAAGAATGATTGCCTCAAGCTAAATATATGAGATTGCTTCTTATTACGTACAAATTGATTAACTATGAGATAATTCAATTACTAGTTTAACCCTATGTATTGTAAGTATCAATAGATAATATCACATCCTCATTTTTGGACACACTGTTATAATATATGATTAGTATATTGTGCTTTATACGTGATTTATTTTAGATGATGACATGGATTTTATATAATTTATGAAATGCTATGAGCAATAAATGATATGTTTTATGGTATACGATTAAATGTTGAAATGATGGAATTTTTACGAGACCACTGAAAAATGGTCGATCGTACTTTTCGAAACAAAAATTAAAGGGATGTATCGTCAAAATGATAATTGAATGACCTTGAAGTTGAAGGAATGTATCGGATATATCATTAATACTAATTGATAAAAATAATAACAAGTATGCTTAAAATATTTAAGCATCATTAATTACGACAATTAACAGATCGTATAATTATCGAATCATGTAAATTAATAATATAAATAAGATACATAAATTATTTCATACATATATGAATTATACGTATAAGTATACAAGAGTTAATATGAATTATAGATTTGTATTACGTGAGCATAATTTAATAGTATCGTATGAGTTATGACGAGTATAAATAATTTATACGAATGGAATATATATGTATATACAATTGTATATATGATATGGAAAAATTAAATGTATATGAATTCATAATTGAGTTATGAGTTATTAATAATATACATAATTGATAATTATGTATAATTTTGGAAAGTATAATAAATACATACATATAAAATGCATACGTATAATACAAATGAAAATACAATTTGGTATTTATAGAAAACACTTAATTAGCATAATTTATGGATAATGTAGATGGTATTATTATATTGGAAGTGGATTGATGATGTAGGATATTGGAGTATAAATTTAAGTGAAAAAGAAAATGAATTATGAAGATATTATGGATTATTTTAAATATAAAATAAGAAATAATTAAATAATGGAATTATGAAAAGTGAAGATTTGAGAAATTATATTTTATATGGTATGGAGCATTGTGTTAGTGGAATAGTATTTTAATTGGTATTTGTAAGTGGAGGATGGGTATTTGTGTTAGTGGAGTGTAAGAAGGAAAGAGAAATAATTGTTTATTTAGTAGTGGAAAAGATAGAGGATGGTATTTTAATAAATAATTATGTATTGGAGTATTAATTTAGTATTTATATATATTTATGGATGATGATTAGAGGAAATAGAAGTATATATGTATAAGAATACATATTTGAGTGTGTTTAAGCTTATAGTGTCATAAACCACCTCCATCCTTCATTTTGGTCAAAATACTCCATCATTCTCTCCATTTCCTCTCCTTGGCTGAATTATTCTCTTCACTTTCTCCTCCATTCTTCATTTTTCTTCATAATCCATGCTTTGTTCTTTCATTTTCCTTAATAGAAAAACCAAAAATCACCTTACATCTTCTTCTTTTCTCATCTAAGCTTAAGCTTAAAGATAGTTGTACTTATAAAGATCAAGTTTGGATTCAATACATCTTCTTTTTCACTTATTGTTTAAGTTTGAAGCTCAAAATTAAAAAAATCAGCAACTTTTATGGGTAAGCTGAAATCTTCTTTTTTTGTTTTACTTTATTTTATGTCCAAACTAACTCCTTAGTTTATATATGTGTGATGAAGGTATTGATTAAGCTCTAAGGAAGTTAAAATGTATGGATCCTTGTAGATCCATGACTTGAGCGAGATCAAGATGAGTTTTGGTATGAATTTGGGTTGTTTGATTTATGGTAAGTGTTGATTTAGTGTTAGATCATGAAGATCTATAATTTTTGATGGAGTTCTTAATATGGAAGAATTATATACATACTAAATCCATAGTTTTTAGTTAGTTCTTTGATGTTTTAGATGATTAAAGTTGTTAAAGATCATGAATAAAATGAGTTGGTGTTGTATGGGTGTGTGTGTATGGTGATTTCATAGTTGGCTAAATTACTTGAAGCTAAATTGCTAAAGGATGGTAAAAATTAAAATATGACTAAAGGAAATGGAAAAATAGAAAATTAATGCTTAAGATGATTAAGGAAATTAAGTGAAAATATGAGTTAATTGATGAATTATTGGATAAATGTTCATAATATGTTCATAAGAGTTCATAATATGTTCATATGAAAAAGATGATGAAAATATGAATTTGATTTAGTTTTGGTTAAGATTGGAATGTTAAAGTTGTTTGTGATTAATTAATTAAATTGGTGGAAAATAAATATTAAGTTAATATTTAAGATATTGATTAATTAAATTATTGAGAAGTGGAAATTGGAATAATTGAGGTAGTGGATTTAAAAGTATGATTATTTAAATGATAATGGGACTTTATGGAAAACATAAAGAATATTCTTCGCTAGTGGGATTTGAGTGGAAACATTTGGCATATTATGAATTAATGGGATTTAAAGATATAATATTTAAATGCTAAGTGGAGAATTATGGAGACATGTGATTAAAATGGAATAAGATATTTAATTGAGAAATAATTAAGTATATTAAGTGATAATGGAAGATTTTATAAAATGGTTATTAAATGGAAGTAAGTGGATTAATTAAGGATATTAAATGAGATGAATTAAATAAGTGAATTGAAAGTGAGTATGATATTAAATAAGTTTATGATAATTAAATGTTGAGAATTAGAAGGGATATAAATTAAGAATTTATGAATGATGAATTAAGTGGAAATAATGTTAATTATTGAATTAAGTATGGTAAGAGGAATAAGAAAGTTTAATGGGATAATAAAGAAATGGCATAAAGTAAATTATTGGATAAGTATTTTAATGATTAAAATATGGTTAAAGTAAATTAGTTCTTAAGGATGTGATTTTAGCACTAAATGATATTTCATTAAAGGAATTAAATATTCCTAATGAGTTAAATTAAGAGTTAAAGTAAATTGGTGGATTATGATGGAACAAAGCATTATGAATATTTTAATGGAAAAGATAAATTGATTATCTTAAGGATTAAAATGAGATAGTGTTTTAAGTATAGATATAGCACTAAGATATAAAGTTAATTAAATAAAGGATTTGAAAATCCTAAATGGATTAAATAAAGGAAAAGTGATATGATTAATGGAAGTGATTAAGGAAATTAATTAAGTGAATAAGATTAAGATAAGAAGTATGGTTAATGGAAGTGGTTGAGTAAATTATAGAATGGATATGATAAATAAGATATGAATTACCATTTATTAAAGGATAATGGTTTAAATAGTAAAAGGCATATGGAAAATAAATAAGATTATTGGTTTAAGTATTAAATGATTTACATGATAGTGGAAACTAAAGGGATGAATATAAGAAGTTGAAGGATTTTATGATTATGGCAATAAATAAAGGTATATATGATTATATTAAAAGGATAAGGGAAAGAATAAGATAAAAAGAATATTTATTAAGAGAATAAGTTAAGAAGATATTTGATAAAGAAGTTTAAGAAATAATACTTCTAAGAAAATATTATGATAAGGGTTTGAATATATCATTAAAGATATATGAGTATTCAATCAACTCTTTTGAGTTAAGAATTGAATAGCCAATTAATAATGGTTTATGAATAGTATGACATTAAAATGTTATTAAGTCATACGTCATGAACATTAAGAAGTAATTATTACGATGTTATTTATGGGCTAATAATTGATAGAACGATAGAACAATATCAATTATTTAAATAAGGAACATTATTATGGTTAAGTTATTAAGACGGAGTAAGGAAATAATCATACGATTAAGATTATACAGTTATGATATTAAGTTATGGTATATAAGTAAGGTTATTTTGGAAAAGAGAATTATAATTCAAATAATGATAAATAGTGTATGGATGTGAATAGTAACTACATGAATAGTAATTGAATGAATAGTGATTACATGAATAGTGATATCACAATAAAGGATAATATGATTTATAAGTAATCATATGATAAGGTAAATGAATTATATTGATGGGATAAAGAGATTGGTTAATTATATAAGCAATATATGGATTGCTAAGTGCAAATAATAAATGACTAATCATGGAATGTAAATTATTAATTAAAGATGAATATTTATTATGTTTTAGGTGGATTAGTGAATAATCATCATATACCATCAAAGGAATTAAACAAAGGGAAAGACATTCCAGGTTTGTGCTAGTTTGTTTGAAGTTCCTAAGATCATCAAAATGATCAAAGGAACGCCTGATTGGTAATGCCATAGTATTACATAAATAATTATGCTTGAATGGTAATGCAATAGCATTACATACTTAATTACACTTGTTTGGTAATGCAATAGCATTACATAATTAACTGCATTTGCTTGGTAAATAACATTACATAAATTATCATGATATAATATAAATAGCCATGCCATAAACATCAATGCATAAATATGAAGCATGGCATAATGATGCAACATAGCATATAAATGAAGCATAGCATAAGGATGCAACATGGCATATATATGAAGCATGGCATAATGATGGAACATGGCATAAATATGAAACATGGCATAAAGCATAACATGGAGGAATAAGGGAGGAGAAAAAGAATAAATAGGAAATAAGAAACAAATTATGTGATGAAATCATAATGAAAGGGTACTTGGGCATTATGAAATAAATTCCTACAGAAAATGAATGAAAGAAATGAAATGAAATGAAAAGAATGAATGAGAAAAGGGTTCCAGTTTATTGAACCAAAGCAATGAAATGAATGTGAAATGGGTTCCAGTTTGTTGAATTAAAGCAATGAAATGAATGTGAAATGGGTTCTAGTATGTTGAACCATATGTATATGATATGAAATGTAAGACCCAATACCATGCATGCTTATGAAATGGCCCAATATATATGAGAAGGGAAAAATGATATGAATGATATGAAATATGGAATGATATGGAAATATGAAAGAAAATATGAGAGAGAATGCATAACATTAATGCATTCTCATATGCAAGCATCATTCATAATGATATAGTGATGATATAATGGTATATGTTTCCACATATGTGCATATATGCAATAAATCACAATGAGATACATATACCATGGAATATATATACATGATGATGATGATATGATACTTACATGATGATAATATAATACATACATGATGATGGTATGATACAAACATGATGATGACATGATACGTACATGATGATGATGTGATACGTACATAATGATGATATGATATACATGATAATGATATAAGGATGATATGATATACATAATGATGATACAATGATGATATGATACACATGATAATGATATGGAAATGACATGATATACACGATGATGATATAACAATTATATATTTAATATGATATGTCATGATATGATAATGATATATATACATGATGATAATATGTTATGATGATGATACTGATGTTAAATGATGATAATTAATTTATGCTGATATTGAATGCAAAGATGATAATGAAATAAATAACGATACGAGGTGATATGATGGTAATTAATTAATAATGATACGATATGCTATGAGAATGATGTTATTAAATTGATAATGATATAAGATGCTATGGAGAAAGTGAAAGTTAAATAAATGATGATAGGATATATTAATAAGATGATATTTAAATAATGAGGATAGGATAAACTATGATCTATCAATTACAGTTAACATATATGGATTATGAATATGGTGATACGATGAAATTTGATGAATGATGTAAATATCATTATAATTAATGATATTATTTTTATAAGATAGATTATGTATAGTATTATATTTTAATACTTAAAAATTAAACATGATATCAAAAGTATATTAATTATATATCACATAATGATATATATAAATGGGAAGGTATAAATTATGATATAGCATAAAGAAGTTTTAAGTTAGAAATGGAATAGAAACGATAAGTTTCTATGGATATGAGAAGTATGATTTTATAGGATCTAACTTCGTAAAGGTATCAGTGATTACAGAATAATTAAAGATAGTAGTGAACGTGTTATAATATCAATAGATTAGAATTAATTAAATAAGGTGTTATACCTATGATGTCATAAATGGTGAATATTTGATGATAACTGAATAAATAGTTATGGATAATAGTGGGTATGATTATTAATGATAAAGGCATATAATAAATGGTTTATGATATACTGAGTGGCATATGTAATGATACATTGATGAGAAATGATAAGATGATTTATATGCTATTATTGAATCTTGAGAATTATATGTTGATGAATTTGATTGTGATGTCATATGAATATTATATTGCTTATGATATATGTTATGCTAGCACCACTGAGTTTTATACTCAGCGTTTGTCAATTAATAAACGTAGGAACTAATAAAGTCAAGGGATAAGAACGTTAGTGGTCGGTAGCTGAACTTTGAAATAAATAGCTGGTAAGGTTTTGGATATATTTCAAACTTCTATTTCGTAATGTTCGTGCAATTGTCTAATATGGTACTTGGTAGTATTTTAAATAAGTTGGAAGTATTAAATTATCACAATAGTAATAATTTATGATAAACTATAAATATGTAATCTTTAATGTGTGTATGCTAATAACTCTGATAAGTTGATGAGATAATTATGATAGTATGATAGTCCCAGGGAATGATAAAGGGAATGGAATAGATCGGATCGTGATGCATATGATATAAATGTTAAAAAGAATGCATGATAGAATGTATGGAATCTATTATGGGATGTTTGTTGACTTTCTAGATTAGAAAGTTGATAATCATTCTACAAGAGCATGTTACGTAGGTAAAAGACGTAACAGATAATATAGGATTTTATGTTATATTTCTCACTTAAGTGGCTTGGTTTTTATTTTAAAGATTATGAATTTGATGTTGTGTCTTAATTGCTTGATTCCATTGATATTTAAAGTTTCTTAAAAAATTTTGAATGAGTTTTAGTAAAGTAGGATAACTTGACTTAGATTATTTTAATTGTTCTTTTTAAATTCAATTTTATTTCATATTATATCACTAAGAAATTTATGTTATGGTAGTTTCTTATTTTAATAGGTTCCATAAAGAATAGAATTATGGTAGATGTTGATGAATTGACATCCTTAAAGCATGAAATTATGAAGATGTAAAGTTTTAGTTAATATGATTGATTATTTAAATGTAAGTGACCTTCATTGGCAAGTATGTATTTATTATCATTGATCATGGCTTTTTTCATGAAAAATTTTGGATGACTGTAAAAATTATGATATTGGTTCTTCTATAGTTGGTTTATTGGTAATTATTACAAGCTAACCTTTACCAAGGATAAGGATTTTATAAGTTATTGAACTTGAATATTTTTATGCTTAATTATCTTGTTATGAGAGAGTTTTCAAATTTTGGTTCAACTATATATGACTCATAAATGGATGTGTTTCATGGTTTAAGTCTTAAATGCAATTTTGGGTCTTTTTGAGAATAATTTGACTAGTGTTATACCCTAGAATAAAGGAATTAACAATTTAAGGATAATATGATTTGAATTATCCGTAACTCAACTTATGTTATGCCCTAATAAGTGAGAAATTCATATTTTAGGATAACTCAACTTGAGTAATGTCTTAGCAAAAAAGGATTGTTGTATTTTTTTATGACTCAAAGTAATTCATCAATTAGTGATTCTCAAACCTTGTAAAAATTTGACAATTCACTTATTTTTAAAGGGTTTTCAAGACCTTACAATTTTTACTACTTATATAATCTTATGACATTAAAATGTTGTTAATGCTCATTTTAACAATTCAAAGTCAAGCTTCATTTTATAATTAAATTTATTTTCAAATAAAACTTACTAAAAGGTGAGAAATTCAAATTTCAAAGATAACTTGACTCAAGTTATATCCTGATAAAAATGGATTTATGCATTTTTGGATTGCTTGAGTTGAGTTACTTATCTGATTCTCAAACCTTGTAAAAAATCTAAGAATTGACTTCTATTCTAATATCTTTGGTCAAACATTAATATTATGTATTATATAACTAGTATAATTTGATTAATAATCATGAGATGATTATATGTATAGTATATTTCAAAATTAGAAGTATTGTAATTATAAAATAAATTACTGAATAAGCTCATAGTAAGATTATTACATGGATTAGTGTCATAAATGACTTATAACAACCTTGTTATTGAATCCTTAAGACTTAATGTCACATCCACACACTTAGTATGTTGCATTGATTATATATGTAATGTATACTAGTTAATATAGATTATGATATGGAAATGTGTAAGATGTGAATATGATATGGAAAATAAATGACGTGATATTTAATATGTATTATGATGTCGACATGATGATAACTAGGGGAGTTACTGAATAATGAATGATGTTATAATAAGATGGGTATAACGTCAAGATTGATATTTGGTAAATGTGTGGATATTTTTATATGTAATATATATTTATTGCCAAAGAATGCTTAATATACATATGTGTGTTTGATTAAGGAATTTTATTTATGTGTGTGAATGTACGTATATTTGTATGTAAATATGTATGTATATATGTGAGCTTATATATGTATGGTTTTAAGTGATGATTAAAATGTATATATGTATGTATGTGTGTATGTATATTTGTATGTATGTATATAAGAAGCTAAAATAATATTTAAGTATGTATAATGATGCGTATATATTATGTATATACATTGTATAAGTGGAAGATATTATATTATATTATATTATATTATATTATATTATATTATATTATATTATATTATATTATATTATATTATATTATATTATATTATATTATATTATATATAATGTTATGTTAGTGGAATGTAAGTGAATGATAGAGTGCGTGTGTATGCATTGCTAGCGGTGGAATTCATTCCACTAAGTAAACACATAAAATGTTTCAGGTAGTGCATCGTTATATGTATTTTACATCATTTTTTTTAAAAAAAATATATATATATATACTGCATTTAACAGGTTAATTATTCGAATCCCTTGTAGGGTGGTTATCAATTTTCCAATTTAGGAAATTGATAATCATGCTACGGGAGCATGTTACACCATTGTAGGCATGACACTTAAGGTTATTATAATCTCCTATATAATGAATAGTATATTTTGACATAATCAATCATTATTTATAACTGAACAATTATAAAAGTTATGCTTGAAAATAATAGGACTTATATGAAGAGAAGCAATGAGTTAAGATAAAATTTATCCTTTTTCTTAGAGGAAGGAATATGTTGGGATCCTTGATGAGTAAGGCTATAAAATACATGGTCATGCTCAAACAAATTAATATTGTGATCACGATGTTTGTTTTATCAATTTACTTAAGATCAAGAAAAACATATTTGATCTATATAAGTATAATGTGATCCATGAATTATGTTTAAATAAGATATCATAAGATAAAAATGGCTATTACATGCACTATGGTTTAGGTTGATAATTGACTAATATACTTTCATTACTTAGGTTAGTCATAATGTCTCATTATAAGCAACATTTGACTTGTGGGTTTATTAATCAAAATAAGGTGTAATGCTAGTGTAATGTAAGCTTATTAGATCACATACCAAGAACATGATGGATGATGTAGTGTTTTGTTTGGAAAGTTAAAATCTATTATATGTTCATGTATATATATATTATTTTAATATTATATTAAATGATTATATAATTTAAAATAATTAAATATATTAAGAGATAGTATATTAATATAAATTTAATTTTGTAAAAAAGAATTAAATATGGTTTTAAGTTAAAAGGAAGGGTGGCTCTAACTTAAATATTAAGTTAAAGTTTACTCTTATAATATATTATTTGTTACCTTAAGGTTATTAAAGAAGTGAAATATGCCAAAGTAAAGCCCCACCCTCTCTTCTAAGAATTCTCTTTAATTTTGGTTTTTGAAAAATGAATTAAAAATCCTAAAGCCAATTATTATAAACAACTTGAATGAAAGAAACTAGTACTCCCATCTATCTTTTTTTTGTATTTATATGTGTGGATACTCATAAAAGGTGTTCATCTTTAAGTAGTTGAATTTGAATGGTGTTTTAGAACTACATTTGATTTTAGAATTTGAAAGGTGTAACATCTCTTCTATAAAATTTAATTGAATTACATGGATCTTAGTCGGATTTTCAAAAATTTTATTTATTCGGTTGTATACTTGTAATATGATTAGTATTTTTCCTATTGCAAAATCCAATTTATACCCTTTTTACTACTTTCATAAATCTTTTTATGATATTACAATATCATTAATTCTCATTTTAATAATGTAAAAGGGAACATCATTTTGCATTTAAATTTATTTTCAAATAACTTCATTTAATATCCTTTTAAAGATACATTTTGGTTTGTTGTTTCAGATTTATCCATCTTTTTAGAGGTACCTTATAAGCATAAACCTTAAGGTGTTTCTTAGAAGTATATGACATTTAGATCACTTAACTAATAAGGGTCATAAGGGTTATATGTTAAAATGGTAGAAGGCTAAGGTTTATGAAACCTAAGTCACTTATGTTTAAGTTGATTTTAAAGAATGTTGAGTTAGTTTAATTTAACTCAAATCTTAATTCATATTGAGTTTATTCACTTATGGCTTGTGTTTTCAAGTATTTGACAAGAAAAGGTAGAATTGTGGTACTTGAGAGTGCATATTACCAATGATTAAGTTTGATTATTTTGCTTAGATAATTAAGTAATAACATTGGTGCCTAAGTATTGATCTAACTACTTGAATGATGGCATGAATGCTTAATTTATGGCTAAGTGAACTTAAACTTGGATTAGTACCATGGTTAGCCTTAATAATAGTAGTTAACATGAATGGCTTCTTATTAGTAGAAGTTTGAACTAGTTTAATACTTTTTAAGGAGAAACCTTTAAGGAAGTTATATATGTTAAGCTACTAGCAATTATGGCAATAAGGGGCTTTAAGTGAATATTACGATACTTGAATTTAACATGAGAAATTTTGACTTAAGACTTTATTTATATAAGTTGAATTACATCTGCATATTAAAGATTAATCAGTTAATTTCTCATAATTCAAATTATATGAAACTCCCTCTTATGTGAGAGATGTTCACTTTATATGAACTAATGCCTTACGTTATTTAATTGAATAAGTTCTTAATATGATGTTCCATTTAGGAAAGCTAAAAGATAAATTTTGGACTAATGAATTCTTCCATGAAGTAATGAAGAAGAACTTTTGTTCATATCCATCATAAGTGAAATGATTACAACCATATGGAAATGTTTTAAAAGATTTATGGACTTAACTTTCTACATGAGTATGGTATTGTTTATGGATGTGTAAGATGATTTTCATGAATATAATCATTGAAACATTTTATATTAATGATTTTAAAGCATTTTTCATATGAACTCAAGAGTTTGTCATAAAAACATTTGAGTTTCTAAAAGAACAACTAACTGTTAAGTGTTACATAACGAATATTTCTAATTTAATGGTTAAGTTGGAGAAATTATAAACAAAATGAAAATAGATAAATTATAACTGAAGAAATAGATAGATTCATATCATATTCTTAAGGAATATGACTAGCATAACCTAATTAGGTAATAAAGTAGCATTTGATTAAGATCATGGAATCAAATAGACTATGATATTTAAGAGTCATATTAAGTTGCAATTAAAGTGATTAAAGTCATAGCTAGGTAATGGTATACAAGATCCTAAGTTATCTAGTATTACTTGGATACTTAAGGAGTTGAAAATGGCAAAATTATTATCTTAACCATAACTTGTACAAATATTACGTATTCATTTTTAAGAAGTTATTTTTACTTAAGTAATGTTAACACATCTATTAATTTTATAATGAGATGTGTAGGTTTGTTAATAAGCATATTATGATGATCATAAGATATGAAATTATGATACAATAATTACTGAAAATAATGGTATACATAAAATATAAAAGCATATAGTTGAAAAATAATTAATCGAGTAGGTATGTTAAGAGTATGTGCATATATGTTTGTTTATGTATATGTATATATGGTTTAATGAATGGAAGTTTGATTGAAGATCTTTATAGTATAAAGTTAATCGTAATGAGTTCTTGTAAGATGAAATTGGACTTAAGACCAAAATAATGTGGTTTTAAGACATATTTCCCAAAGTAATGTGATTTCAAAAATATTTCCCAAAATAATGTGATAATTTTGATATAAAAATAAATCAATTTTTTGCAAGTGAAATCGGCAATCGTACTACCAATTTCACTTGCAAAATAAAATGCCTCATACAAGGAAATCAGCAGACTGACAACCGATTTCAGTGGCTCGATCTACGAGCCGACAAATTGTCAGTTCAACTGAAATCGGCAGTACTATTGCCGATTTCACTTGCAAATCTGCACACCCAATAATTATGAGATGATTGCACATAAAAATAATTTATATTAATTATTAAAATAAAAAAAATTATATTAATTAATTTATAATAATGATTAAAATGTAAAAATTTATTAATATTTTGTAGATGATAATAACAAATTGAAGTAGTAAATTAAGTAATTTTTAAAAGTAATGTAAAAAGATAATGATAATATAATGTTAATATTATGATAATAATAAATTGAATTAGTAAATTAAGTGAGTAATTTTTGAAAATATTGTAAAATGATAATTTCTTAATGTTAATAATATTAATGATATAATGTAGCAAAGGAAATTTAAATTACATTATTATGTATATTTGTTTAAATATTAAGAAAAGAGTAAAGTAAATTAGTTAATTTTCAAATTTAAAAATATATAAATAATTGTGAAAAATATATTCATTATTTGATTAATTAATAAAAAAATGTATGAAATTATTTGTGAAAGATATTTTAATTTTAAATTACATATTTATAGTGGAGGGAATAAATGAATTTTATTGTTTATATAAATAAAAATAATAATAAAAATAAAATTAACAATGAAGTAAGTTTTGTAATATATCAATGAATTTAGAAGTAAGATTTTTATAAAATGAAAATTAAATGATTTCAAATTTTTAGTTTTATAATATATTAATCACTTAATAAATAATAAAAAATTTATAATTATTAATGATGTTATTTTTAATGAATAATA